>CAJQZM010038715.1:0-52432 GCA_907164665.1 Colias nastes
AAAAAACGACGTGTGGCACTCGGGGACTGCCGCGGTAAAGCTATTGCATGCTATGCCTTCAAGCCACACCTCCGCCCGTCGGAGTGGGGAGCGTGAGGTTTTTTCGTTACGGAATTTCTCGATTCGGTCCCCGCGCTCAAGGCCCGCGATAGAAGCTATGCAATAGCTTAAAAAATCAACAAAAATACATCCTTTAGTATTTCATTGAAGTCAGATTTGTCCATCTTTTAATTATGAAATTATTCATATGATATATTATTTTAACATTTACCAATCAAACAAAATTACAAAAAAAAACGTTTTGAAGTATCATTAACGTACTACAAGCAACTAGGCTAGAGAATAATTCGTCAAATACGTCCGAGGTGCGTTGTCATTCATTGAAATTAACACCTCATTTCGTATCAATAATGTTCAAAGTCTATTAGGTATATCGCTTCAAAAAAATATTTACTTTATTGTATATCAAAGATGTGATCAATTGAATGAATTAGAAAAAAACACACTTTCTTACTTAATCTTATCTTAATATAATATATAAATCTCGTGTCACAATGTTTGTCCTCAATGGACTCCTAAACCACTTAACCGATTCTAATAAAATTCGCACACCATGTGCAGTTCGATCCAACTTTAGAGATAGGATAGTTTTTATGAAAAAATACGTAAACATGTAGGTACCACGGGCGAAGCCGGGGCGAAAAGCTAGTTAATAATAAATAAATCCAATACATACTTCACAACACATAGATCAGTCTTGGCATCAAATTCCTTCCCCGGATTATCCTTCAGTTGCTGTCCCAATGCCTCTAATTCTTCCAACGCTTGACTCACGAGCTGCGGCAGTTTCACTTCGACCTTTGATTCTGTGTCTCTGTAAAAATAAAAGATTTTCTTTGTCAATCTTATAAATAAACAAGTGTGATATACAAAAACATAAAAAATGTATCATAATGAAAAAGTTATTTTATGCCAAGTATAACAATTGTGGCATTATCACAAGAATTTATAAAATACTAACGGTCCGCCCGGCTTCGCCCGTGGTACATATGTACTTTCCTTAAGAACCATTCTCGTACTTCAAGGAATATTATAAAAAAAGAACCGGACCAGTAGTTCTTGAGATGAGCGCGTTCAAACAAACAAACAAACTCTTCAGTTTTATAATATTTGTATAGATTCAATAAGGTTAAATCCGATCTAAATAGTCTTACCAATTTTCTCCCTTCATGATATTTTGCCATTAATTATACAGATATTAAACACTAGCTTTCCACCCGCGGCATCGCCCGCGCAGTCAAAGAAAAACCCGCACAGTTCCCGTTCCCGTGGGATTTCCGGGATAAAACCTATCCTATGTTCCGCGGTAAAAAGTAGCCTATGTCCTTTCTCGGGTATCAAAATATCTCTATACCAAATTTCATGCAAATTGGTTCAGTAGTTAAGGCGTGATTGAGTAACAGACAGACAGACAGAGTTACTTTCGCATTTATAATATTAGTATGGATTTACCTGGAACTATCCGATGTGACCACATTCTCGGAACTAGGCGCCGGTTTCGAGGTCAGCGAGTCGGATTGAGATGTTCGCGAGTCCGCACTTTCATTTTCGCCAGCGCCATTTTCTAAAGACACAGTATAATTTGTATTTTTATAACACCCTTTTCATTTTTTCACATATTTTTTTGATGTTTCTATTTTTTTCATTGGTATTCCTTGTGACAGCAATATTAATTTTCAGAGCGTTTTAAAATTAAAAAGAAATACAATTAAAGGGAAAGGTAAATTTAGATACATATTTGAATTGGAAGCTTTCGGTTTACTATAGGAAAAAATGCTTAAAAGTTGTATTTAGGATTTGGATTTATACACAAAATGAAATAAAGCATCAAAATTTATTTTTTATCAAAACATATTTATTATCATTGAAAGGAAGTAATAAAAATTTCAATTCATGGTCATATTGATAATTTTCAACTAAAAATATGATTGTGTGTTATACATCCATCATGTCCATTTTATATGTTAAATGATGCAAATAATTAAGCTCTTTCAATAAATTTACCAAATAAGGTTGTACCAGGTTTCCACCCGCGGCTTTGCCCGCGTTTTTAAGAAAAACCTGCATAGTACCCGTTCCTGTGGGATTTCCGAGATAAAAAGTAGCTTATGTCTTATTCTGGATCTTCAGTTACTTTAAAGTGTAGTCCCATGTCCCCTTGTGGGGTAAGGGGCAGATGCATTATACATCTGTTTCACTGATCGATTTTCTTTAGGGACAAGTAGGTGATCAGCATTCTGTGACCTGTCAGACTGAGACATTTTTTTTTCGTCTCCACCGGGAATCGAACCCAGGACCCCTCGGTTCTTCGCTCACGCGTCAACCAATGTACCAAGGAGACGGTCAACTTCAGTCACTTACATGCCAAATTTCATTGTAATTGGTTATGTAGTATAAGCGTGAAAGCGTACCAACATCCATCCTCACAAACTTTCGCATTTATAATTAGATAGGATATAGGATTCTATAAATAGATTTAGCTACATACCGTCAGAAGTCTGTTTCCCGGATGTTGCGGCAGATGAGTCAGTTCTGCCCACTTTCTTTGCTTTCTTATTTTCATTCTTTTTATTTTTCTGAAACAAATACATGTTTATTACACTGTAAATTAAAGGAAGTACATGAATGATTTCCAAACTCCATTTATGGTTTCTTTAATCTTTTAGTCTACAGATTTAGCTTGCACCCATTTTTATAAAGGTATCCAAGAGAAAATTACAATTTTTTTTTATCCAAAAATGTATTATAATTATTATTCATGTAGCTTTCCTTCATTGAAATAATTCCTGGCATGAGTCTAGTAGTTTTCTACCAATAACAAACAATCACACAAAAAAACTTAATTTATAATTACATTACAATTAAATAACTATGATATACCTTTTTCCTATGTTCAGTCTTATGTGAATCAACATTTCCATTGGTCATGGGTTTCGTGTCCTTCACATCTTGGCTGTCTGAGTCTGATGAACTATCCGATGATTCCTCTTCACTGCTGCTCGATGAAATGCGCCTCTGGAATATTTACGAGATGTGAAATTTTATATAATCTATACTAATAATATAATATATCTATAAAAATAATAATATACAGCGAAGAATTAGTTTGTTTGAGTGTGCTAATTTTAAGAGCTGCACTGATTTTAAAAATCTTTCATCATTTGACATTAGATCCCTGACTGCGATAGGGTAAAAATGTAGCAGTAGGGCGAACTGCTAGTAAAATATACTTCTTATAATAAGGATAAGTACACAGTCATAATATAGTTACAAAACTTAAAAAAATGTAGTCATATAAATTTTATGTAAGGATAAAGCCTGTATTATGAATAATTCATAAACAATAAATGCAAAAATTAAGAAAAATGTTAAGCTGCAAGTTATTTTAGATATAAGGTAAATACATATAAAAGTAAATTGGCCATAATATATGTGTCACTGCATCAATTATGATGCAATTCTAGGCATGTTTTAGCAATACTTGTTGTCCTATAACAGGAACTTAAATTTTATTTCATGTGCATTATATATAAAATACATTAAATATAGGGTTTGGAGCAAACACTTTTATTTTTATTTAAAAGAAGTAAAGTAAAAAGTAAGATGTATAATGATGAAAATATAAGCTTTATAAATCAGACCCAAAATAGGTATGTCAAAGATTTCTTGATAATTAAACTATAATCTGAAAAGCACAACTTTTAAGATCACATAATATTAACAAAGGCATTTACATATAAAACTATTGAGACCTCTTAACATTTTCTAACAACGGTTTTTAATGGATGCTTGACTTTAAATGCATTCTGAACCTGTTTATTTGTATCCTTCAATATATTTTTTTAACTATAACTTGCGTGGATACATTGAAGCACTTATTTCTTATTATTATTTTCACATTTTTGTTTAAATTAATGCTATTTTCTATCAAACAACTCCAAGATTTCCATCCATTTTAAAAACTTCCTAAATTGAAACAATTCTGAGTGATATACTTACTTATAAAAAATCCCTTTTTTACCTTATTATTTCGCCTTTGCTCTCCATCCGAGTTTGCCACTTGGTTCTCTGGTACTGTTTTAAACTCTAAAGACCCACTGTTTATGTAGAAACCACCGTGGAGAGTATCACATTCTGGCGGGATCATCTCATCGTACTGAAAAAAAAAATATTTAAATATCAAGTGCCTGTAAATGAATACATTTTTTGTTTACTATATTAGAAGTTGAAGATGTATAAGCATATTTAAAAAATAAGAATATTGAGACTTTAAAACAATTTGTAAAATACATATTTGAAATTTTAGACCTAATATCAATGGTCTGATAACAATTATTATTCAATATTTATGTGTATTCCGTTTATTTTATAATCTAAGATACATTAATGTCTGTTGATAAATGATGGTAATGGTAAGGAAAGTGAAGTCCCGTGTCCCCTAGTGGGGTAAGGGGCAGATGCATTATGCATACATCTGTTTCACTGATCGATTTTCTTTAGGGACAAGTAGGTGATCAGCCTTCTGTGTTCTACCAGACCGATACATTTTTTTTTCTTTGTCTCCACCGGGAATCGAACCCAGGACCCCTCGGTTCTACGCTCACGCGTCAACCACTGTACCAAGGCGGCGGTCATGGAGGAATGGTAAGAAAGTATAAATTAATTATTTATGTAGTAAATTAATTATTTATGTAGTAAATTAAAAATTTATTATGATCTTTTTAAATTAATCATTTAACCGGATCTTCACTTATTTATTTATAAAAGTTCACAGCATATACTTACCCCATGTGTGTTGTCAATGAAGGAATCGTTTTCATCATAACCAGCCCCAATGTCTGCGAAATCTTCATACTTTGATCGGCCCTTTCTGCCATATGTGCTCTTTCCTCCCTGGAAAATTGTGAAATATATTATTTTTTAAATACAATAATCAAAATAAGTACTAAATTGAGTAAATACATAATTTATATTGCTTATATCACAGAATTTGTTACTAATCTCAAACGGTTTGATGGATTGTTTTCTTTTTTGTGTATATTAATAATTACTTGGTAGGACTGAGAATAGGGTGTAAACTATTTTTTATGCTTTGAACATTTATTAAGTAATGAGAGTGTCCTTGCAGATAATTGTTTCCGGATCAACTAATAAAAAATCAAAATGTCTCTATTATTTCAAATTATTTAATGTTCATTTAGCATACACATGTGTAGGACAACATAAACAGATCAACAGCTATACAAAATATGATCCGCTTTATATCAGTCTTCTTTTGAAATTACTAAATTAATATTGTCATTAAAAATACTTACATATTTTTGTTCAAATTTCCTAGCAACTCTCTCAACATCATCGTCGTTATCTGAGAATGGGTCCAGCCCTGCCGTTTTTCCATTTTCTACTCTCTTTTTTCTCTGTAAAAAAAAATAATAATTAACTATACCTACGGGCTCTGCAATTTTTCGAAAAGTAAGGTACATATTTTAAATACCTACATAAGATTTTTTTTTTAATTTTTAAGTTACCCTTACAAATTTCTAAAGTGAACGAATATGTTGCGTTGCTATCTTGTTTCCATATGATATTCCTATGGAAACAATAGAATTAATATTCATTGCCAACATTCCAATAGCTTTTCAGTCACTTGCATTTAGTGTTTTTATCAACATAGTAGGTATGTAGGTAGTTGAATTCAAAAATTATGTCTTACTTTTAGAAGGTAAAACTGGTACATCTTAGTGCAACGGAAACTTTATAAGTAAGTGTTTAACTATCAAAAGATCAATAAATAAACCAATTTCTTTATACCTATACTAATATTATTACATACACCTACATAAGTATTTAATAATTAATTAGTCTGATTTGTTCAATGTCTGATAAGATACTATGACCTGTATTTATTGAATAACCATTCTAATCCCTACTATATTATAAATGCGAAAGTAACTCTGTCTGTCTGTTACGCTTTCCCGCTTGAACCTCTCAACCGATTTTGATGAAATTTGGCACAGACAATCTTTAGACCCTGAGAAAGAATATAGGCTACCAACACGACGCGCGACGATCTCAATTAAACCACAGCACAAATTCAGATGGAATGAAATAGTTGAAGAACCAAGGTCATAATTTTTTTAAAACAGGCTACTTATTATTCTTTCAAAAACCATCTGCAGAGTTCAATCAGGGTGTAATTTTTGTCTGCGGCTGAAACCGTGGGCCATAGCTAGTTATTTAGTATTTATCAAGCTTGCCGTTATACCAAAGTTAACGTTGAAGCATAAATAAATTAAGGTGACACCAGAAAGAACTTGTTTTGTATGTTATATTTTATTAATTAGGTATTACAAACATTAACGCCGTCATTTAACTATTTCTAAAAATAATAGCAATATTCTTGTACTAATTTAGGACGATAAAAATTAAAATTGATGTAGTTAAATACACAGATTTTTAAATTTAACACTTTTTAAAAGAAATAAGAATAACTATAACTAATATGGTACCTACGTATAACGAAATACCAACGCTAAATCAACCAGTGGATTGATAAAAAACTCGCTTCTAATTATTTTTATAACATACAGTAATACTCATTATGAATAATAATAAATAAATATTACCTATTTAATGCTTATTGCTATTCCAATAAGATTTATAATTTGCCGTATCCACAAAAAAAGAGTTAATTTACATATAGGTGCATGTTCTCAAAATTGGTACCTATTTGCACTACCAAAAATACCTACAATGTCGTCGGCGCGGCGCGGCGCAATAATTTTTAAGTTTCCTTTTTATAAATAAATTATAAAAAGTCTTAAGAGATCCAACAATCCAGATACAAAAACAAATCCCAAATAAAAATTAAACATAGTACCTACCTAATATACCTACCTACAATGTACCTAGTATTTAAAAAACAAAATGAAGAAATAATAATCGCAACGCGAAAAACATCAGACTAAACGTCCTCAACAAACAAATGACATTCGTAATGTCGTCAATCGTCATTACATTACCTTATAATAATACCGATCTTACATGCTCCAATAGAAAAGACAAGTTGGATTATCTAAACATTCACGCGCAAATATATATCTACGACAAAAAACAACCTAAAACATCAACGGTTCATAAATATAAGAGGTAAATAGGCACACATAAACATTAGAATCGGAACACATAAATAATTACACACACACGCGCGCGCCGAGAACCCCGTATATAATATGCACATAACCTAACTATATTAGTTACCTATCGATTGAAGCTAACAAAAGCTTTTAGACCAAGCAAAGATCGCTATATTAACATCCCAGTACCAACCGCCAAGTTTTGCAAGCGTTTATCTTCTGCCAACATTGCGAATCATACTACAACACATATACATTATTATGTATAATCCTATATGTATTCATACCATCTTTAATTATTCTTCAAATGTCACGAAATTATAAACCGCTTAAATATTATGATAATGACCATTGGACACTATTAACGCACCGAACGTAAATAAATACGACACCCACACACACATGCACTATCTGACTATGTTATTATGGTACAGTCCTATATTTATAGCTACCTAACATATGTTATCCTAATTCGTAAATAGCAAAAATAAAATTAAAACCATTAAATAGTAACCTAATCTGTGATTGTGCCGGAAATAACAATGTAATAGGCGGGTTAACTTAGGTCATTCGAATAGGCGACTTTCCCTATGTTCAATATAATAATAAACTACCATTGTCATTAGCAAATATGCAACGTGTTATTCTTATAATGCTGCAATGTTTAAAAAATATTAATATCATAAGTAAATAGCGTTATATCGTATGATCTATTGGATCAAAACATTGCTCTCGCAAGTTGATGTCCTAGGTTGACAACGTTCATCAAAGATTGTTGCAAACATGGCGACCGATAACTGGGCTTCTCACACAGCCCGTGAACGCAAAATCATGTAACAAACCTAATGCAAAACCGTGAAACGTAAGCAAAAAATATCCTAAGCGAATTCTGCAAGACTCCTTTTGGGACCGAATCTAGCCGCCAAACGCTTTTATTTACCGCGGTTTTATATTTCCACTAGATTCCTCAAGTTACAAAGACCTGAAAAAGCAGTATGGTTGCGTAAATTACTATGATTTTCTGTGATAACTTACTGTTGCTGCTATGACTAGTTCCTTGTAATTCAGCTCTGGACATTTCAATTCGTTGCTTTCCTCCAAATTTAAAGCTAATCTCACTGATTTATTCACATTATTCTTTACACTTTTTGGAGCACCCACTGTTATAATAGTAGCACGTTTAGGGTCCGACATTTTCCATCAAATTCGAGCATAAAATGATTTTTTTCAAAGCATGACACGGCCTGCATTTTCAAACTGTGTACCACATTGCCACCATGTTGGAATTCATTGTTTGGGTTGTGAGCGCCACGGACAAAACTAGGAACTACGATACTGTTGCACAGCTAATACACGAGATGGCAGTATATTGTCAATGTATTTTGCAAATAAATAAAAATATTGAGGAAATTAAAAAGTAAAATCACAATTTTTAAAATGGGTGGCCGTCTATTACATTATGTTTTTAATGTTTTGAAATGCTGTTGATTTAAGGAGTAAAAATTGTTGTAATTTCATTTCTCTATGAAACTGTTTAGAGTATAATT
Organism: Colias nastes; assembly: GCA_907164665.1. Classification (NCBI taxonomy): domain Eukaryota; kingdom Metazoa; phylum Arthropoda; class Insecta; order Lepidoptera; family Pieridae; genus Colias; species Colias nastes. The sequence continues at coordinate 8,744 of CAJQZM010038715.1, forward strand.
TAAGTTCAACATTAAAACAATAGATGTCACTTTATCAAATTTTAATCACATGACATTAGATTCATAATAATATCCTGCATTATCGACAAAATAATATCTAAGACCCGACTAATCATTTACATACCTAATATTTTTATATAATATTATCATAATATAATTATATGTCGATAATATCTTCTAAATGTCGTTGTAACTAATAGGTATTTTCATTTGGATTTCGGAGGCGGATGATGAGAGATGGAGAAAGAGAGGGATGGTGAAAACACCTATTAGGTACCTTCCCAATTCCTGCTGATTTTTATGTTTTAGAGATTTTTAAGTATTACTATATTGTGACATCTTTTTTAAGAATGTCGGATACCTATTACCTTGCACATTATAGGTACAATTGGTTAATTCTCTTAATTAATTATTACCTATATCATTTTCATTTACCTACTTTTTGAGGTGGTAACACTCAATGTATGGTTCCCCTTGGCTCTTCCTGTCAGAGTACATTTAAATTTATTTCGGCACGTACCTACTTACCTACCTAGTCCTACAATATGACGTGTGTCTTTACATAGGTATTTTTCTAATAACATTTGAGATATTAGGACAATATTCTTACAGCTAATTCATTTTTAATATCATACAAAATAGGTATGCAATCTGTGCCTAATCGACTGCAATCTACCGTAACTTACGCGTAAGTAATTTTGCAGAATATTATTATTTATTATGTAAAATACTGAACTTTTTCATAATTTTCTTTAAAAATGAAGGTAAGTAGTAATATTGAAATATTTCATCCACAGTGTAGGTACACAAACATAGAGGCATAGCTGGTATACCTACTGTATCAGTGAATTGTAATCATTCCAATAACTGTAATTTAGTATGAATTTAGTTCGAGTTTAAAATGAGAATCCCGCCAATTACTACTTCAATTCCGAGTTAACGGTCCGGGCGTATAAAAATGACACTATCAGCAAACGGCTCCTTAAAGTGGGACTTTTCGGAAAGCGTTGATGAGTTGGACATTATGAAACCAAGATTCCTATTAAGATTAGGTACATTAGTCTCTACTGACGCGTTTGCACGGCTCGCCAGTACTCGTTCTGTTAGGAAGTTTAGTGAATCAGGAAGAAGCACGCATTTTTAAGACGTGGGCATTAATAAAAAAAGGAAATTAAAGAAAAATTTTGTAAGTAAAAACATTTGTCATGTGTTAAGTATACTTAAATCATTTAAATTTATAGCTGTTGTGAAAAAAAATCTTATCGTAATTAATTTTAACCCTAGATTACTAACCTTCGTCGATTCGACGACGCGTCACCAAAAAAATCGCTTTAACTTTTACGTGCGCGACAGTATGATTTTCTAACTTCAGCTAATCTCAGCCGACCCGTTGCGCTTGCGATGGACGGTAGTGCTTTGTGCGTGGAAGGTCCACACGCGCTGTTCCAGCAACCATGGCTCGTCACATCGACGAAGGTTAGTATTAACGTAACTTTTCGTACTATTTAGTTAAGTTAAAATTACGTTATTTTATCTTTTATAATGGTTCCTATTATTTTATTTTTAAGATACGATTCATATGTTATTATTAGAAGTCAAAAGCGGTGAGGAAAATTCATCTGCTAAAGAGTCTGAAGACCACATTGAGGCTGATGAGGCATGAAACGGAGGGTGATGATGAAGTTCCTACTGTAAATAAAGAGCAATTTCCAGATCAAGATTATGAGGCAAGTAGTAATACATCTCCCCACGTTCCATTGAAGACGAAACACCTAGCACTTCAGCTGACCCTAGCGATTTGATTTTAAGACCATCGCGAACCATTCTTCTTGGGAAAGATAAACACATATGGTTACCACAACAGTCAAGGTCACAAAGCAGAAGACCTTCAAGGAACATAGATACATAGCACGTGGGAATGTACGCTTTTTTCCAAATATTTTAGATCCTCTTCAATGTTTTTCAGGTATAATTACTGATGACATTACTGATACTCTGCGCGACTCAATCACATAAATTTTAAACATGCCAGGAAGAAGTAATGTGAATGTTATAAATGAGACTGAGCAAAGTAATGCCCTCCACAGCAAAATAAAAGAAACATATATGCTATATGTCCCTCCCTAAAGCAAAGGTAGACTAAAAATAGGTGCACTAAGTGCAAAAAATCGTTGTGTGGGGAACACAAACTTGATGTGTGTCACAAATGTTTTAGATCCTAAGCTATTATCAAAATTATATTTTTTATTAATTTTTCAGATATTGTTTTTGTAATTAATCGTTTATTTCGAGCAATTAAGAGGTATATATTTTATGTACGAATTTTTCAAAAATTTTAAGAATGTTTATAAAGCGTGTAAACTATGATCTCATTTTGATGACTGTTTCAATGAAAAATATGTTAAAATAAGTATTTTAATATTTTTTATATGTAGATTAATACATTGTCCTTAAAATAAAAACATAACTACAAATATTTTTTTTTTAATTAAGGCCCTAAATCCCCTCCAATAAACAGCGTAGTCGAAAAGACGAAGGTTAGTATTAAACGTCGAAAAATAAGGTTAGTGTTCTAGGGTTAAAATAAAACCTAATTGAAGATGGTTAAGTAGGTACTTAATTATTGAATTAGTAAAAGTTAAACAACCAGGAATATAAAATTAATAAGTAACTATATTAATTTTGTTATGTAGCTATTGGGAATATTATTTTCACGATATTTTACGAGAAGCGTTCAAAAGCTATTTAACTTATCACATAATTAAATAACTGTCAAAATTTTGCAGAGAACACATTTGCAAGCAAAATTAATTAAAAACCAATTTCCGTACGTTATGTACCTTAAGGCAATATGCAAATTGAAATGATGGGTGAACACAAGCAGTTACGAAGGTGTGACGATTTGCATAAATTTAATTACAGGCGCAGTACATGTTAAATTTAACACAATATGTTTTACACGTTGGCTTCTCAATCTATGGCCAAACAACATGTCATGTCTCCGTATATTATATTTTTATAATACAAAAAAAAAGTAAAAAAAATATGCAATTGACTGAACGGAGCATTAAATAAAAAAAGGAGATGCTATTTCCCTGATACTAAGATATACGGTGCCACTCCCAGAATATTATTCATTAGGGAAAATGAAATTTGACCTTCCCGCTCATCGCTATTATGACACAATTTTTGGCGGGAATTTTTCGTTCGGATAATAGAACCGGAGGTTTAAGAATTTGAATACGTTTTACAAAGGAGATTTAAAACCAATTGTGCACTGTCTTTGACTTGTCAGAAATGTTTCCAGACGGGTCTAATTTACCTCGTTTATTATTTTCATAAGACTAGCATATAAATATTACATGGTAGAAAAATAAACAAGAACAATAATTAATATAAACTAAAAAACAATGTTATTTTTAACATGATAATAACATCTGTAAATACTTTTAGAAGCGAAGGTCAAATCTCAAGTTATTGCCATTGATAAAAATTCCTACGGATTTATTACCCATTTTAATTTTAAGACATGGGATTTGTATAGGTTAGTAGAATTACATTAATTTGCAATAATTGTCTATATAATGCTTTGTTAGAGTATAAAATGCACTTATACCACCACATGTGCGGTGTGAACAACTGAACAGTGAACATGACATAATTTCCAAGTAATTTCGTTAATAAGAATTTTGTACATAATAATTTATTACGATTGTTAAATATAAAAAGAAATAATGGCTGCATTGTTAGAGATGTTCAGCTACACAATGTACAACTAGCCTAAATTCGAAGCTAACAGATTGAAAATGTAAAACTCTACCACCTGAGTTTTGGCGGGATTGCTCCGATTAAATTTCTGAATCATCGTTAAACGTCGATTTATGTAGCCTTTAAAATGGCTTCCCTTTCATTAGGTAGTAAGATTGATGGACTATTATGTCTATAAGGGCACTGGGTTAATTTAAAATAAGTGCTAAGATGTTCCCTAAGTTCTCTCTTTTATGGGTAACGTTAAAAGTTAGGTTACCTACTTTCTGCTAGAGTACCTTTTTAAATATTAATATATCCGTACTCCATGCGGACATTTTAATATTGTATAATATTATGAATATGGTAGTTACTTTGTTTATTGCTTTTTCAAGCAAGAGCCACTGAAGGAATTTGGAATAAGTTTTATTAATAGGATATTAGGTATAGGCTTCTTTTTTGCATGAGCAGAACTTTAATCGACTTTGTAACCATAATATTGTGTGAACGATCGAAATAACAAATTCTAATAAAATGCCACCTTGTTAAAAAGCCTAAAATTCTACGAATGAAGATTCCATCGTTATTAGAAACGTCGGTTTAAAATAACTTCTACCAAGCATTCCTTCCAGGAAACAAAACCTTTGCATATTCGATTGTTTCGGCTTTGTACCCGTACGAAAGTTTTAAATTACCAGTCCCAATGTTTGCGTGATCACAACAATAATAATTGAAATGGGATTTTGTCCCTTGGTGTCAAACTTTGGCGAAGTTGGGAAATAATGACGCAGTTTCGGTTCCGTTTTGTAAATGAAACCAGGTGATTAGTTTGCCGATTGAAATACCTTAAAATATTCTACTAATATAACCTTATAAGTACGTTGAAGTGTACCTAATCATCTTATTTGTATCTTGGAGAAATTTTAAAGGTCTTTAAAAAAAAGGGCGCGTGTACCGACTACCGAGCACACGTCGTGTTAGAAGTGAAACTTCTTTGGCAAGATTCAAAGATACCAAAATCGCCTTACTCCATGACCTGTCGGTATTGTCATGACGCGACCTTGAAATTTTACTCTCAACGCGCCTGAAGTTTCACTTGAAAAAGTAATTTTCTAATGCTAATCTAACTCTATAATAAACGCAAAAAGCTCCGTGCTACAGGGGATTTCATCATACATTATTGAAATCATTTAAATAAATTTCATCAATGGCCGAAATACACTGCGATTACAATATTTATGAGCGCTCCTCCTCGTTGGCGCGTGACTGAAATTTTACCCTTTCTTCCGAGCTCCTTCAATTATTTGGATTTGTGAATCTTGGATGTGATCTATTAAGTAATATGACGTCAGAGCACTGATTAAACTAGACCTGGTAATAAGGTCGTTGAGCTAATAATTTTGGAATGGATGCGGAGAATCCGGTTAATGCTACATATTTTGTATTAGGTACCTACATGTTCGTTTTTAATTAATAGGTAGTCATTAAATTAAAGATAGGACGTTTATACATTATTTCAAAATATGATTATAGAATTTACATAGGTTTTATATATTACATAGGTATTCCGAGTACCTGTTCATCCCAGTATAAATAAAATACCGAAAAAAACAACCGCATCCAAACCATATAATTCTTAGCCGCCAATAGGATATTTGCATTGGATATTTTCCAGTTCAATCTAGCTGGAGATAGGTGAGCACTCGATAACATTCACAATATACCTGCCCTACGTAACAGGTATACGATACCGATACCTACCCAATACCGAATACCCATACCTAATACCGTAAACCCAATATTTTATGCAATACGGCCCTTGTCTTTACATTTTTCGTTCCGGATCTCTTAGTTGATTGAAGGAAGGTCCTTTTATTGATTTGTAGAGTGCTTTCGGGTATTTCGATGTATGTGACATTTTGTGTAGTGTAGTATTAAATATTCAACAAAACCTAATCTATACTAATATTATAAAGCTGAAGATTTTGTTTGTTTGTTTGAACGCGCTAATCTCGGGAACTACTGCTCCGATTTGAAAAATTCTTTCGGTATTAGATAGCTCATTTATCGAGGAAGGTTATAGGCTATATATCATCACGCTACGACTAACAGGAGTGGAGCCACGGGAGCGAAACCGCGCGGAGCAGCTAGTATACTATACATATACACATGAGACGAACACTATAAATTTCACCATTCATTTTCATGTGGTTCATATCATGTCTGATCACATTTTACTGTAAATAGAGATATTATGGAACTAAAATCAATTTTACTATCATTGACTTTTTATTTACAGCTCTTTTGAGCAATCCATATCTATTCTCTGTGAATCCATACTTATATAATATTATAAATGCGAAAGTAACTCTGTCTGTCTGTCTATTACTCAATCACGCCTAAACTACTGAACCAATTTTCATGAAATTTGGTATGGAGATATTTTGATACCCGAGAAAGGACATTTTATCCCGGGAAAATGACGCAATCCCGGAAATCCCACGGGAACGGGAACTGTGCGGGTTTTTCTTTAACTGCGCGGGCGAAGCCGCGGGCGGAAACCTAGTATCAAATATGAAACATTCTTAACATAACTCATGCATTCCATTATGAATATGGAGAATCGATGAGGCAAGAAAATATGCAATACATCTGGACCATTATATGCCACGAGGGGGACTAATATTAATGATTCACCAAAAATGAAATAAATAAACCTTAAAACTTATTTTATTAACATTTTCATGATCCACGAGTATTTATCGTCATGGCGACATTTCATCCTTCGGATCGTGGGATTTCAATGATATTATACAGAAATAATTATTCTCAGAAACACGAAAAAGACCATTTATATTTATTTGGCCTTAATTTCCATCTAAGTTTCCATTCAAGTAGCCTAAGCTTTCTTTTCGTGAAACTACCTTCAAAATCGGTTAGGCTATTTTAGAGATTAAGCAAAAATGAATTTCAAAAGGATTATAATACGAACAGACGCTTATAAACTGTCCTCTACATAGTTTGTTATAGTTATGAATTCGTTTTATATTCAAAACTAGCGGTCCGCCCCGGCTTCGCCCGTGGTACATATTTACGTTTTCTCTACATAAGAACCATCCTCGTACTTCAAGGAATATAATAAAAAAAGAATTATCGAAATCGGTTCATGACAACGCGAAACGGGTTTCATTTTTTTATACATATACCTAGATGATATAATTATTGTTTAAGAATGATGAATGGTCTCTATTTCTGTAAATTGGTCTACATTTGTGTAGAATTAAATTACTACGCCAATCGAAGAGAAAGAGGAAAACATCGTGATAAAACCTTTCATTATTTACAAGTAAATAATCAAAGGATAAAACCATGGATAAAGCCATCATGTCTAAAACAAAAAGCATGACATCTGACATATATCAACCCGCACTTGGCGTGATGGATTATGTCTTATACCCCCAAAGGAGGCCTGTGTGTGCCTGTGTCCCTGCAGTGGGAATCAAAATGGAATAATGACGATTTACTTAAAATATTGTTTTAATATACATAGTGTGTGGTGTTGTTAAACTAGATACTTAACCTAAAAATAATACTACTACCTACTGTAGTGTATAAAATGTAAGATAGTATGTTATCACTACATAGTATAAAACAAAGTCGCTTTCTCTGTCCCTATGTCCCTTTGTATGCTTAAATCTTTAAAACTACGCAACGGATTTTGATGCGGTTTTTTTAATAGATAGAGTGATTTAAGAGGAAGGTTTTAGTATATAATTTATTAGGTTTTAGACCAAGCGGGCGAAGCCGCGGGCGGTAAGCTAGTATTTCATAAAATATAAGTACTAAACTGTAAGATGTAAAGAAAAGAAAAGCTACATCAAAATAATGATATTTAAAACGATTCGTCAGTCATTAATAGACTTGATAAACAGAGATATATTAAAGCAGCAGTTTACCTAAAAAGTAAAAGTAAAGACACTAAAAATACAAAAATATATAAATTTTAGATTCAATTCTTTCCAGACTTACACAAGCGTTTTGTTAAATACTTTCTGTATTTTATTTGTACGTGCTTCGCGTGGATATTGCATTGTATATTTATTTTAAAATTACCAGCGAGCATCTTGTTGCTATTCTTTATATTATTGAGAAAATATCCGAAGAAAATTAAACGGTACACAGAGTAAGTTTTGTTAGAGAGTTCAAATTTCGAATGTATATAGAATGTACTTAGATATTAGGAGTTATTAATCTATGTTATTACTATCTAATGTCACGGTATTATAATATTATCTGTGCTAATGTATAACAATAAAGTATATGGGAATTTATTAGCAATCATTCTAAAGATATAATTATGGTTTCAAACATATCAAATGTGTGCCAGACACAATAAAACATAATGGGGCAATATCAAACTGTTATAATAATATTATCTTATACGAGTCATTGTTGCCGATTCTTTTATAAACTTTCTGACAGCAATTCAAGAGTAAGCAGTCAACTATAACCTGAAACAGATTCTATAGGAATCAGGAACACTATCTACCTACATGCTATCTACTCATAAGTACAGTCCGTCTAAATGTATTCAAACTCGAACTCAAACATTTATTTATTCAATTAGACACTCATTACATATTTTTAACATTTACCATTATTCAAAAAGAAAAACATACAAGCACGAAAAGAACCACATTTTATATAAAACTGGAACATTGTATCTACCTTTTAGTACAGTCCACCTAAACGGATGCAAAAAGAAAGACACACAAAAAGTATGCCATTTCCTCTACACGTCTATAACCTACTGCAGGTGCATATTGGTCGAGATAACGTTGAATTTACATAATAACCACTCAATTGTATCCGGGCATCCTTAGCCCGGATATGACCGTGCTATCGCCACGGTTATGACCGGATACGTTGAAAACGCGCTTATCTAATCTCTCAATTGAGCTGGCTTTTGTAATTTGTTTTATTTTGTTTAAGTATGCGTGTGGAGAGCGTTGTTAATGGTAAATTTTTGTGCTGCTGTTTTTTGGTCTAAATAAACTTATTATGTGTTAGTAGGTGCTGAACAATCAGGTACTTTTGACTTCAAAATTGATATGAAAATATCCATACTTTATCGCACAATCCATAAACCGTGCATTTTTGAACCGTTTATGCGTCGTTTTACTATCATGTCTACTAGGGAATATCATAATAAAATGCTTTAATTATTATTAATTTTGATACTAGTGACGTCACAAGTGTAACATATAACGAAACTGTAATAAACCCAAAAATGTTTCTCGAAAACATTTCGTTCTAATTCATATTCGAATATGTTTACTATTAGACCTACAAATGAAATAAAAGTAGCAAATATGAGTTATTATTACTGCTATACAATTATGAATAGATGCCGTTAAACATTCCTTGACAAAACTCCAAAAACAGAACGTTGGTTGTCAACAAAGAGCTTCTAGATAACAATCGAACGGCAATCGATATCCTAACAATGTGATAATTCATCTACGACATTTGCGATAATGCCCGAATAACCGAGTTTTCCCCGTTATTGCCAAAGTTAATGTCTGGAATTATTGGATGGGCATTGTGTGTAATGACCGAGTGTTACGGATAAAGTGTAGAATGACTGTCTTTTTACGATTTGTTGTTCAAATGATTGAGATGTTATTAGCGCAGATTGTGTATCTAAAAGGATACTGTTAAGGCTCGAAATGGCTGTGATTTTGAAAGAACTATAAATCGCTGTAGTTAAAGGTCTGAACACATGAATTCTATATTTGCATTTTTTTGTGAAAATTTTGCAGAATCTAGCTATTACCTATGTTTGCTGAACCGATTTGGATGATTTTTTTTCTTCACGATTAAAATGGTTCTGATTAATGTTGAGTTGGAAACTTCATTGGAAAAGATAGAGAATAAAAATATACCTATACATTTTTATGACAACTTGACACATATTTTGGATATAACTCAACATGTCGACATATTCTTATCCGAGGGGGAAATAGCAAATAAAATATAGTCAGTGTAACATATTGGCTGAAATACATGGCATTACAATATAGCAAGCGCGCCCATAAAGAGACGCTTGTTCTCTCTGGAGTATGGGAATGCATTTTACATATATTTTCCTGTTCCATACGTTCTATAGGCCATAGATTCTTGTATACGTATATTTGTTGCAAGACTTTCCAGTTCGAAAAATGAACCAATCAAAATAGACTATGTAAGTCATGATGGTTATTTTTGTGAAGTTTGACATACTTAATCGCTGAAGATTCATGGATACAATAAATGCGTATCAATAACATTTATCCAGGATCCTGTAAATTTATTCCCTGCGTCCGATAAGAACATCTTTCTAACGACCATTAGAGTAATAAAACTCAATCCAATGTTCAGACTAGATAAGAGTATTTGAGAGGAAGAAAGATTGTGTTAAACAATTATGTAGAACTATTTGATACAATTTACTGCATGTAAATAGTATCAAACAGTTCTAAAGCGCTACATTCATGCTCTTAACAATGCGTGGTAACGAGAGCGCTGTGTCGCGCGTGCATGTTAATGAAAAACTAGGTCTTCATGAGTCCTACAAGATACACGTTCAAGGAGGAATCGACCCAATTTGTAGGACAAAAGAACACACATTATTTGTGGCAGCACATTAATTGCGCGGACACAATAGCGCGCGCTGATTGGAAAACTTTACCTTTTGATCAAAGTTTTCATATTAATTCTCTCTTATAATGTCGGTCGTGTACTATGGATCTTGTCACGGCGTTCGCCATTCAGGTATTTGGGCCGTTAAACGCTTAACGCTTTTAGACCTCGTAATTGAGCTATTGCCTAGCAAGGGGGCTTCAACATCAAGTGGTAACAAAGTGATTAAAAATCATAGTTTACAAAGTTAATATTATCAACCAGACAATATAGTGGTTTTTAAGGCTGGCAACTTGGTTATTAAGGCTGGTTGGGTTTGATAGCGGTGAATGCACGGTGAATGAACGGTTTATGCGGGAAATGTCAGTCTGGAAAAGGAAAAATAACACAGTTCAATTAAAGCCGTTGTTCCACATTATACAGTATAGATGTACTTTTATAAATGGTTAAATAGCCTAGCACTTTCTTAAGCTATGCACGTACTAAGAAATAAACAACTAATTTTCCTTTACATACACTCAAATCCTCCTTACAAGTCTACAGACAAAAAATTGCTTCCTAATACTCTCGACTATCACGTGACACGTAAAGGCGTGTTCACACAAACAATAGAGACGGAACCCATAACAGGTGGTGCGCTAACGATCCGCATTGCGTCAGCCCCTTTGTCCCATAAAACTGCCGACCCGGTAGGGCCTGTATTAATTTGGGGAAGTGTGGATAATTCGGATACTCGACAATGATAATATGGTAATGTCAACTACATTTTTTTTTTTTTTTATGATATAGGATAGCAAACGAGCAGACGCGTCGCCTGGTGTTAAGCGATACACGCCGCCCATAAGCATCCACTCCACTGGGAAGTAAAAAATAAAATAAAAATCATTTATTGAACAAGGTTCCTTACATCAAAATATAGACCCCAGACTCCCAATATAGCTTTCGCTGTGTTTCAGGAGTCTGTGCCTTCCCGATACAATACATTAGAATAGTTCAATAAAATACATTAGAATAGTAATTAGTTACAAAGAAAATTTTACTTAAAGTTGACACAAGAAAAAAATTAATAAATTATAATATTTAAAAAAAAAATAATAAATTAAAGAAGAAGTGGATGTGTTGCTGTCCTCAAAGGGATTTGGAAGGAGTTAGGTAGAAGGGGCGAGGATGGGAGGGAATGAGGATAGGGAAGGAGAGGATGGGTAGGGGATGGGAAGGGACGTGGGCCTCCGGACCCCTCACTCACCGTACGGAACGCGACAGTAAACTGTCACTATGGCGCCGATATTCTGTGAGGGTGTGGTACCTTCCCCGGTGCGAGCGTGGCCCAATTCGTGCCGAAGCATGCTCAACTCCCACTATACATGTTCATATTGTCATTATTGTACGTATAAGTAAACCTTTACTAATAAAATAGATACAAATATTTTGCGCAAAAGGCGGCCTTATTGCTGTGAAGCAATCTGCCAGGCAGCCTGATAGGAAAATGTTGATACTGTAAGTACCGTCATATTGGCCAACATTGCCCGCTTTTTATGAATAATTTCAATTTCCGCAAAAAAATTCTATGGCAACGTTAGTATTTTCTGTTAGCATATGTTTTTCTTAGATCGTGTGCATATAATGCTGTAGAAAATTTCATTATATTTCAACATTTTATTCATTTTTTGTCTGTTTTTGAGGGCGGGTAAAGTTATCTGAACTTGTAGCCAACATTGCCCACGTCGATTTTTGACGTAAATATGACCTCTAGCCAGATTATATTAAAGTCCAATTCAAAAATGTTGGAAAAGATGTCGTTTACTTTAAAAATCAAAGCAGTATCATGAAAGGTTCCCGACTTTAGTGGCTGGGCAAAGTAACCCAGGTATTTTTTCTATTTTCATACAAATCGCATTTCGCTTTTCCAAAAGCCTAGGGTTGGTACATCTCAGTAAGATGAACATGACTTCCGATTTCTTTTACTGCAAATATTTCGTAGTAGGATTATGTTGTAGGCAATAAAAAGATAAAATAAGCAAAACAGAATATTGTTCAGTGACTATTTAATAAAAATAAACATATTTTTACATTTCAGTTGTGCTTAAAATTCAGCAATTTAACTTTATTTACCATGGTTCTTTCCGGGAGACCAAATTAAGCTTATTTTTCCGAAATTAACCGAATAGAAGTAATATTATTAACTATCAAATTATGTGGTAATATGAAATGTGCCAACCCTAAGCATTTTTTGATGCTGGGCAATGTTGTCAAATATAGATCGCTACATTATTGGGTAATTTTGCCCACCATTGTAACTTTTGTTTAAAACATCCTTCAGTGGTAATAATAGCATTAAAACACTCTTCAAACATTATTTTATAACATGTTATGAGTAAAAATAACCTGTGTTTTAGCCATCATGCACAAACTATCACTTGAATTTCACCATTTTTTGCCCGCAAAATCACACATGATATTCGACGAGTTACAACAAGTTGCTGATTTAAGTTAGCGACACACACAATAGGCAGTGTTGTCATACATATAACCTATTTTACACCAAATACTATTAATGTTGCCAAAGTATAAAGGTATTTTTGCAATTTAAAATTTTTCTTATGAATTGATTTTTGGGCAAAGATACCCCTGTGGGCAATGTTGGCCAATATGACGGTATATTGAGTGATGCTGTATTATGAATAACATTACAACTGCCTACAAACAATATTAAAAATGTACCCCGCCCTCTCCTCTTTTTGGTTCTTTTTATTTTCTACACTTAAAACAGCCTTTTAATTTCGACATACCCAGCCAAGTGGTTTATGTCGAAATTATAACAATATACCCTATCACTTCTAAGTGATAAGGCCGCCTAATAAACTATACTGTTTTTTTTTTGTTTTGTATAAATTAGCAATAAGTTTCCCATGTATAGTATATGTATAGTTTTATTAAAGAGTAATAAATAAATAAATACCCTATATTTTTTTAAATATCATTCAAGATTTCCGTCCGTTCTTTTTATATCTGATCTTTTATTAAGTTCGCTCTAAAACGATATATGTAGTATCTTACACTCATTAATTCATGTACCTCTCTACACATACAACAAGAAAATCACATAAGTTAAAACTTCCCAATTTCCCCAAAACCATGGCCACACTACTCGCGACACGCAAAGGTCTTTCACACGCGCAGAATGCCCAAATGTAAGATGTTCGTAAACTTTTATTACGACGTGGCCCATAAAGCTTAAACTGCTAAAATCAAATTCGTTGAAGTATTGCTATTTGATACTGTTCTCAGATTTTTATTTGCGTAACCATGCAAACAATGATCTGTAAAGAAAAATCTACGTATGATGTTGTGGTTCAATATTGGATTCATATTGAGAGCTTTAATAGCCCTTATAATATAAATAAGAAAAAAAAAACACAAATCGAACTTTGTATAGGTACTGTATTAATGTATTTAGCCTACTCCATTGCTTGAAAAAATTTTGTATAGGTATATTTCTTATTTTCTTGGGCTTTTATTTTATGTAAGTAGTAGTCCGTTACTTTCATGAACACCCTCGAAACTAAAATCAAAATTTGCTAGTGAACCTTTACAATATTTATACTAGCTTTTCGCCCGCAGCTTCACACGAGTAAAGGAAAACTCGCATAGTTCCCGTTCTCGTGCGATTTTCATGATAAAAACCTACCAAAGTCTATCCAAGCTACCCTCTATGTGTGTGCCAAATTTTATGAAAATCGGTACAGCAGTTTTTGCGTGAAGGATTAACAAATAAACATATAAACTTTTGAATTTCTGTTATAAAAGTTTCTTTATCGTGCCAAGTTATTAGAGCTTTGAGCACTAAAGAAAACGCGAACGCAACAAAAGCAACTACGGCATCATTTAGCCAACCCGATTAATGATTCGATACAATCGAAAACATCTCTTATTTGTTACCAGGGCCGGATTAGAGGGAAGAAAGATAATTCTTATTTTTTTTTTGCAAATTACTTCGGTAAGGCAAATATGTGAAAGTGAAATGACGAGTGGTAGATCATCAGAATGAGGTCTATTTTCAATTTGATATTCATGCATCTGATTAAATGAGAATATTATGTATGTGGTCTAAACGTGCTTTTGGCTTTGTAAAATGAAGAGTATGAAATCATCATAAACATTTTTCGTGAATAGTTTGTAAGTTTCTTTACGAGTATCGCATATCATACAGTACCCACTACCATATTTCCTAGTGAATATTATGTTGGTATATTATATTCCCAATCAAAATTGAGTTGGAATACTGTTGGTAATGTCAACTACATAATTATCAAAGATGATTTAAAAAATTGCCAAACACGGTCCTGTTCAATCCAGTCGATGCTTGATTGGATTGCAGAGGCGGCGCAATTGTATCAATTGCAAAGAACTTTAGATTCAGCTTGTGAAGCGAATATCTCACAGAATTGTAAATTTTCATACCTATAAGTAGGTGAAGTTTAATAACATTTATTCAGGAATTTTTGAACTATAGTTTCATGATTGTGAAGTCAACATGGGAAGTTTTAAAGTATGTTAAAAAAAATATTTTACACTAGCTGTGTCCCGCGGTATTACCCGCAGTGCTCCGCTCCTGTTGGTCTTAGCATGATGATATTATATTATAGGCTATGTTATATCATCGTGCTAAGACGAAGAAGAGCCTTGCTCGATAAATGGGCTATCTAACACCGAAAGAATTTTTCAAAACGAACCTGTAGTTCCTGAGATTAGCACGTTCAAACAAACAAACAAACTCTTCAGCTTTATAATATTAGAATAGATTAATATTATGTACAGTATGTATGATTATTATCGAGCTGTATAAAGATTGGATCATTTTATTTGATAGGATCATGAATTAAATTATCTTCTGTCTACTTAAGCCTCAAAGGAAGTGCAACAAACATCTAAAGAAAATGCTAACTCTAGCAAGTTTTGCCGTATTTTGTAAACACCAATAGATTCACTTGGAATTAATACAGATATGGCATAAGATGACATTTTCCTCATAAGATCGTAACGGGGCCAATAAACTTGTATGTAAATGCTTCGTAATAAACTCTATATTGATAGTACCTACGACAGATATTGGATTTCTGTGTAACTATAGTAAATAACAAAGTTGATTGGTATAATTTATCTGTGTTCATTTGTAACGAGAGTTTATTTTTGATATTTTAATTCTTAAAAAAGTACTTTCAATGAATTTATAGTAATATGTAGGTAGTAGAAAAATTGTGTTGTTGTATTGGATAGTTCATAATATATACATAGTGCTTCTGGCCCACGCCTTTTTTCGAGTTGTGTCTGAGCCATTCTTTTTGTGTTTTATATCGCTGAGAAAAATCAACATCTGGTTGAATAATTAGAACAGTCTGAACCTGATTAAAAAAAAACATCACGTACAGTACGATTCACGAAAGATGACCACAAATGGCGGCCGTCTGCGCACGTACACTCATGAAGAAAATACTTTTTGGTTTTGCATAACCAGCGTTTACAATATTACACAAATTATTTAACCAAATATTAAAAATATTATTTTGTCTTAAGTCTTTTCTTCATGAGTGTACGTGCGCAGACGGCCGCCAATTTGTGGTCATCTTTCGTGAATCGTACTGTACATATTAATTGCAACTTTCATTACTGCAGGTTATTTATATGTAATTGTGTAAGATCATCGAATTAGGTATTTATCCTGCGTTAGGGAGATTGAAGTGATAATTCCAAATGTATATACATTTGGAATTATCACTTCAATCTCCCTAACTATAATTCGATGATAAATTCATAATCGTGACCCAAATTGATATCATTACAACTACAATTGTCCGAGCATCATAAATCTTCAGTTAAAAATCACGGGAATAAATTATTTTCTGTCCATAAAAAGGATCTTGAAGGGCCAAGTTTTGTTCCTATAGCGTGATTAATGATGACTTACCATTAGCTGGCTTTGAGGGAGATGAGCGAGTTGGCGATTTGCTGTAAACGGCACGATAACTTTCAATTTTAGACGCCTTTCAAAAATGTTATAGCAATGTTGTCTAAAGGTACGGAATTATGCTCTTTTACATAAAGAACGTTAATTAAATTTGATTGTTAATGGATAATTTTAATCTATACTAATATTATAAAGCTGAAGGGTTTGTTTGTTTGAATGCGCTAATCTCAGGAACTACGATAGTCCATTTATCGAGGAAGGCTATAGTCTATAATCTATATAATATAATCACGCTAGGTGAAACCGCGGGGTACAGCTAGTAAAATATATTTGAAATAAATGCCATAGTGCGCGCATAGATAAACATGTTATAACCTAATCGCGTAATATTCCCAACAATAACATATCGTATACAGGTGATTTCAGGGGATTACAACATTTTACAATCTATTTTTCTCACAGTGTCGCAGAGCCTTTGTCATACAATACTATTATGTAAATACATACGTGAATGGTATTACCCGGGTATAACCGGGCAGTAACCGGACACGGATTGTGCGCAAAACGATCGCCTGCCGACGGATAATCGTCTGCGGTTAGGGTGACTACACGTGTTTACTTTAAAGGTTATATAAAAGTTGAGCGTAAAAAGAAATGGAGCAATGTAAGTATCTACATGTAACTTGAGCTGACTATGTTATTTCAAGATGAGGATAAACTTATTTTTAAACTGGATAAATTTACGATCTACGTACCTGACGACGATGGCTTCATCTGCGTTAAATGGAAATTGAAATGGTAAATAATAATGTGGGCATAATTCAGTGTTCTAAAGAATTTGATAGCTGTTTTATTGATAGCTCTGTCAATGTTTGTGGCTCTGTGAAGAATATTTTGCAACATGTACCATAGTATCTTCACAATCATCTGAATCTGATGTCTATTAATACTGATTTAAAAAGTGCTGCTGTGGATAAGGTGGAGATCGATTGTAAAAAACTATTAATTTTTTCCTGCCATTCTAATGACTAAGCTTTGAATCTTCGACCGATTTCCAAAGCCTTGACCAAAAAGTCATTTGTGGGCTTTAGAAATCATTATATTACACTTGTTTAGTTCATGTCCAATTAAAATAAAAATCATGGCGAATTTAGCCATATGTATTTATCGTCGAATTCCGCGTGTACTCACAATATAACTGACACTGTGATTGGATGGACGGATTGTGATGGATTCTGCGCATTGCACCTGTCGCCTAAATATACTGAGCTTTCGAACTCCATATTACGTTAGAAACCTACAATATATACTAATAATTGCTTTTAATTTGATCTAGTATTCTAGTGGTTTATTAACGTAACTACATAATAATTATACTTGTATTCGCTACAACTTTATTAAGTAGAAACGGCGATTCATTTTATATAATTATTCCTGCGTATTGTGATACATATACTCAATTACACTTGTATTTTATTGTTAGCCTGTTTCTAAACTTCAGGTGTATTAAATTTACTTATTACTAGCGGTCCGCCCCGGCTTCGCCCGTGGTACATATTTACGTTTTCTCTACTTAAGAACCATCCTCGTACTTCAAGAAATATAATAAAAAAAGAATTATCGAAATCGGTCCATCCGTTCACGCGTGATGCCGTGACCAAGGAAAACGGGTTTCATTTTTATATATATACTAGCTTTCCACCCGCGGCTTCACCCGCGTTTTCAAAGAAAAACCCGCATAGTTTCCGTTCCCGTGGGATTTCCAGGATAAAACCTATCCTATGTCTCGGGGTAAAAAGTAGCCTATGTCCTTTCTCGGGTATCAAAATATCTCTATACCAAATTTCACGCAAATTGGTTCAGTAGTTAAGGCGTGATTGAGTAACAGACAGACAGACAGAGTTACTTTCGCATTTATAATATTAGTATGGATAGATTATGTAATGCTTCCCGCTTTCACAAAACACAAAGCGGAGGTTCTATGTTCGTCTGTATGTTTTTTTGGTATTAATACAGCGATAACATAATAGTTATTGTTGTAATGTCGTTAACAATGTTTATTTCATATACGAATACAAGTTATAAGGAAGTAAACAAAATACTGGTGTATTTTCTAGTGGGATGTGGTCCAGGTGCATTTCACATCTGTTTCTCTGATATTGCTTACGTGATTCTTGCTTTGTGGCCATTTTATTATGTTTTACCTATATTAGTTACTAGCTTACCGCACGCGGCTTCGCCCGCTTTGTCTAAAACCTAATAATTATATACTAAAACCTTCCTCTTGAATCACTCTATCTATTAAAAAAAAAAAACCCCTTTAAAATCCGTTCCGTAATTTAAAAGATTTAAGCATACAAAGTGACATAGGGACAGAGAAAGCGACTTTGTTTTATACCAGCCTTTCCCAACCTTTTCCAAAGGCGGACCCCTAGCGCCACCTTACTATGATCCGCGGAACCCTAGCGCCACCTTATCGTGATCCGCGGACCCCCAAAAAAACTTACTGCCACACTCAGAAAGATTCATTAAATTAGTCCTAATGAGTAATTAACTAATTATCATTAAATCTGCTAATTAACGCTACATCCCAGAGACAAAATTTAAGGGTTCATTATTTAATGACAACTTTAAGTATCCATAGGGCGGAGTAACGTCAAATCATTCTATCGAATGCTTATCGATAAACGGTGAGTGTAGCCACACTTGAAAAACTAACTTAATCGCATAAGTCAATCTAAATAATTTTAATAATTGATTGATGTCTTGCAGTGTTTTTGTATGAAATAGCTTAGCCACCCATCACTTGACAGATTATTCCATCTTAAAACTGAAAAATACAAAGTCCGGACGTCAGAATAGTCTGGTCACTAAGGCTTTCGTAATTTTCTTGATTTGTCTGCGGACCCCCTGGGACATGCTCGCGGACGCCAGGTTGACGCTGTTTTATACTATGTAATGATAACAAAGACATAGTTTAATTTCGACTGATGAACGATCTTACGTATGATAACTTAGTTGTAAGGTTATGTGAAGATTAGTCCTTTATATTTGTATAAAAATAATAATGACAAGCAATCCTTAAAACTTGTATATATGTATACATGTTACTTATACGTTACAAAAATAAAGTCTCACAAATTATACAACAGTATTTAATATTTATTATGATAATCCATTGCTCTTACCATTGCCTATAAAATAAAAGATAAATCTTTAATTCAAATTAAGAATTATCGGTAGCGTCGGCACAAAAAGGCAGAAACCGGCGGAAAAGGTACAAAAGAGATTTCATTTCAAGTCCGAATCACTTTTCGGACTTCGTAACTTAAGCTGCTCACAGAATTAAAATGTAAATTTCTTTTATTTGCAGCGAAGCGATACGTACAAGTAGGGCCGATAATGGAACGATTGAAAAAAGAAAATATTCTTTGAGTTACTCAGTCAGGTGAATAAAACCACGTTTAGTAGAAATTGAAATATAAAGCTATTAAAAATTCTAGGAATGTATTGGTGTATTATTATTATTTAAGTATATTTTATTATATTGAAATTTGGATTATGACTACCAAATTTGAAATTGATTCAGTCCCTTGTTGTTCTCAGCTTCATAATAACAAAAAGCTCACAATTAATCTTATAATATTGAAAAGATTGGATTCTTTTCGAGAGAGTCTGTCATCTGAAAGAAAAAAAAAAGACGAATAAAACAAAATTGATTTGAAAATTTATATTTACAATGGCACATATATTTTATCCTTCTGTTTTTATTACGTTGTGTTGCATTACGTGGGCGTTTAAAATTAAAAAAAAAACAGACGCCATATTTTTTGACACGGTTTACATATAATCCAAACAAGATTGCCAAGTCAGCGCATCAAAACGGAAAGGAATACGGATAAATAATTGTTTTACTTCTGCTAAAGAAGTAAACATAACTTAGATAACTCGGGGATGCCTTCTGGGGCTTAATGTGATTATGGTTTCATTTTGTGTCTTGAAAGGAAATTTAAAAGTGATTAATTAAATGTACAAATGGAAATGGGACTAAAACTTATATTTACATTAGTCTAAGTTTAGAATAAGAATCTATACTTTAATATTATAAAGCTGAAGAGTTTGTTTGTTTGAACGCGCTAATCTCAGGAACTACTGGTCCGATTTGAAAAATTCTTTCGGTGTTAGATAGCCCATTCATCAAGGAAGGCTATAGGCTATATATCATCACGTTAAGACCGACAGGAACGGAGCCACGCAGGTGAAACCGCGGAGCGCAGCTAGTAATATTTTATAAGCTTAGCAACTGTATGACTTTGTCCGTTTTTTTACTCTTGAATTTTTTCTCTTTTAGATCTTGGTTAATAAATATTTATTGTGGAAAATAGAGTTAATGACTCTCTAGTTTTATTGCCATTACCTAGTAGTTTGTTTGTTTGTTACACTATCCATTTGTACCATTTTCTGCTATTTCTTTAAAAAAGCTTTGAGTATACATATCTAGAATTTATAGTATGCGTATCAATACGGAACTGATCTAGGCTCAATTTTGTCCACTTATATTGCTATAGGAAGCTAAAATTTTATATTTATTTATCTATACTTATAATAAATCTGTAGAGAGGCCAATTCTGTACATGAAATATATTTAAAAAAAAACTATGAAGGGGTGATAAGGGATCGCTACTGATGCCAAAAATGCAATCAGTAAAATTTTTGTCTGTCTGTCTGTCTGTCTGTCTGTCTGTCTGTCTGTATATTCGTTATAGAAACAAAAACTACACGACGGATTTTAACGAAATTTGGCACAATTATTCTTCATACTCCTGGGCAGGTTATAGTATACTTTTTATTACGCTACGATCAATATGAGCAGAGCAGTGAAGGGAAATATTGGGAAAACGGGAGAAGTTACTCCATTTTTTAAGCTTCCGTCGCGTGTGCAGCCTTAATGGTAAAAGCTACATAGAAATCATGTACGACACAAATGTTTTTAAATTTATTACCTATTCAATAAAAAAAGAATCATGTAAATCGGTGTAGAAACACCAAAGTTATACATGAAATACGCTATAAGTCATCGCGCGTGAATACAGAATCATGCCATAAGGATTATTTTTGTGTATCAGTTGCCGCGTTCGACGCGCTTCGCGGTAATAATATACTAATATTATAAAGAGGAAAGGTTTGTAATTATATATGTATGTATGGTTTTCACGCATAAACTACTGGACCGATTTCAAAAATTCTTTCACAATTAGAAAGCTTCACTGAGCAACATAGGCTAGGTTTTATCCAGGAAATCCCACGGGAACGGGAACTATGCGGGTTTTTCTTTGAAAACGCGGGCGAAGCCGCAGGCGGAAAGCTAGTTTCTCAATAAGATAGTTTCTACTTCCATATACCCTCAATTATTTTCATGTATGGATGACCCATCAAAGCCAGTCATCAGAACAGACATGTGTAATAAATTTTACTAACTATACCAATATAAATTCAGATGTCGACCCACATTATTATGTTTCCCGTGTAGGGTAGGTGTACACTGTCGACGTGCGTCTACAATTTGCAGCTATGCCGCTGTTTATTTGCATCCTAAGATGTAAACACCGCTTTACATTTACGAAGAATGCTAATTGTGGATGTGTGTAGATTATTCTTGCTTTAGTTTGTGTTTTTCTTTGTTTGTATTTTGTATTAAAGTTATGCTCATTTCGTATAGGAAGCTTTAAGCAGCTCTATCTATAAAAAAGCTCCGGGCTAAATTATACTGTTTTTAACATTATAAAATATATGAAAATTGGTCAATGGATATACATAAATTTATAAAGAATAGAAAAAATTCGATCACGAGGCGGGACTCGAACCCCCATCCTTTCGCGCCAAGCCGGGGCGGATGCTTGACCAACTCGGCCACTAGAGTCCCGCCTCGTGATCGAATTTTTTCTATTCTTTATAAATTTATAATTTATATTTATAAAGCATATTGAATGCCATAAAACCAAAAATATCAAATTGAACAATAGATGTATTTTAAAAACTTATAGGTACAAAATCAAAAGGAGTAAGTATATACTACAATAATAATTAACGAAAGGGTCATACACGGACATTTTGAAATAAAAACATGCCCCTCAAACTTTCATACTAGAGATATAAATTTAACAGAATCATAAACAGAAATATGGTTATAAGCTTAAAATGTTTTTCAGTGTTGAAACTGATCTTTAGGGAAGGTAAAAACTGTTTCGTTAATCATATGCTAATTACTTACACGCAAATGTTGAACGGAACTAATTTAGAGTGAAAAGTTTTACATTTCCCATTATCTACGTCATTAGAGACTTTGCTTTTACGCTCTAGTGAAATACTTAGAGACTAGTATCTGAAAATAGTTTTACTGCTTTTATTCTTTATAGGCTTATATTAATCTAATTATATATAGTTTGAAAAGGATATGGTTTGTAATTCTTAATCTAAACAATTCTTTAGTGGGAGTAAAGTAATATATTATCTGAGGTAGAAGGTTTATATTTTATCATGGTGCCATTCGTTTTCTTTTCTCTTAGTACCACTTCGTAACACATCCTGTGCACAATACAATACTATATCTATATAGCTTTACAATTAAAATAAATATGTTATCCTCTTATTTCTTACCTTTTCAGTTACTAGCCTAGCAAGACAAATACCGCATCCAAAATATCATACAGCAAAGGCAATCTTCAATTTAACGCACGTGTTGTTTATAGCAGCTGTCTCACCTGGGTTTGTTCGCGAAATACGAGTTTACGCTGACTCGCTGTTGACTCCTATTGTACTTTAAGTATGCAAATAAATTTGTCTGACAGACGTTCAGATATGTTTTCGTTTGTATATAGTTATTAAAAAAGGTGTACAAACTGTTTTTGGACATGCAATAAGGATATTAATCTATACTTAATATTATAAAGCTGAAGAGTTTGTTTGTTTGAACGCGCTAATCTCAGGAACTACTGGTCCGATTTGAAAAATTCTTTCGGTGTTAGATAGCTCATTTATCGAGGAAGGTTATAGGCTATATAACATCACGCTGCAATTCGGTCGAACCCGCGGGGCACAGCTAGTTAATTATATTTGCAATGTAATATTCAGTTAAACATATCAGTGGAAAATTGAAGCCATTTAATTTCAATAAATAATACGCTACTATCATCATAGAGAACAGGCTTCCGATTATGGTTTAAACCATATTATATTTCTGTGAAAGCTGTTTGTTAAATGTCACGCATATCAGTAATTATTTCATTTAAATAGGTCATGTTTCAACACTTACTTATTACCAGTAGTGTAGTGATCATTTGTGAGAATTTTACATAGAAATTGAAAATTTCACTTGTTTTTCCATGCCACTTCAGTCTGAAATCGTCGATTTGTTCCTTGAACGTAGCTAGATCTAATTTTCTTAACCCATTGAGCCCCGAGCGGCCCGATCTGACCACGACACAATAGATTTTCTATTGTGTCTGTGATTCCGGGGGCTGAGTTAGCTAGGTATCACAGCTCTTATTAAAAATAGTACTACTTAACTTGATTGTTATGTTGTCAGACTCAAATCCATTTGTTCTGTCAATACAGATAGCTATATTTCATATAGGTTTGCAGTTGTTAAGTAACAAAATTCATAAAAGTTAACATACCTATTATAGTGAATAATATACTCTTAATACTTTATAATATGCGTAATCACCATAAGTCTAAGCCATAAATACATTACGGCATTATATTTCAACACAATCACATAAAGATTACATGAACATTATCCTGATTTAAATATCAAAAATGTTCACATCATGAAAGTATTCGTGAAAAATGCGTTGGCGGTTATTTTAAATGACAAAAAAGCGGAAAGCCAGTGAAGTGCCCTTAAAGTGGAGGGGAGGATCTGGGTCAAGTACCTTATACATTGGCTTCGAGGGGTTCCGTAAAATGGGATATTAATTTTTATCACGATCGATTTTTCATATCTTTCATTTAATATAAGAGGATGAAAATTCGATCAATGATGAGCTTTATCTGAATTGATTTATTAGTGCGAAAGCAATTGTTATCTTACCTTTTTTTAAATGCGTTGTACGAATTCAGAAGACTTGATAGATTTAGATTTCTTCTCTTATTCCTAGCTGGTGGAAATACAAAATAGAAAATTGTTACTATTTATCGTGAAATGTATGACACATACCTACAAAGACAATTTTAGTAACAATCCTGCTAAAGTTCTGTTAATCCTCTGTCAAAGGGATGTTTCGGGATTTTCCATTGCATACAGAACCCTAAAACAGGAGACGGACGTCAAGAGGCGCTCGTTAGAAGGCCCTTAGGTACTTAGCCGCACTTTACGTTTTCTACGCGAGTGTTTTTGTAGCGATACTTGTTCGCGATTTACAAGCGTTCTTCCATCGTGTCAATGATTGTAATTCTGTTTATGGTTAAGCAACGGTTGGTGCGGTCGATTTTTGGATGGGTCACCGGTTATAGATTTTGTAAAAAAAGGAAGTGTACATTTTAAAGGATTTTCTGTTGAAGATTTTGATGTCAAACCAACGCATCAACAAGGTATTTGCAAAAAAAAATTAATAAAAATTACCACATTTGGACATACGCAATCATACTTATGAAGTTAGTTCAGTTAGTTCATGCTTAAATTCTTAAATAAGTACTATCTTGTGAAAAATTTGCAATTATTAAATACTACATTACCTACATTTAAAACCTCCATGATCAACTTATTTGCCGTCCCCTATAAAAAGAAGCACTGAAATATTTTTCCAAACCCGTATCCATACAAAACGGTTTACAAATGAATAAATGATGGAACAGTCACCAATCGGGTTTTAATACCTATCGGGGACGTCAATACAAAAATAAAAAATGGCGGCAATCTGTGACTGAATAAATCATTGGACAGATGTAATAATTCACAGCCGTGGATCATGTTTCAGTAATGTTGGCTACGTTTCATTTTTGTCGCGTTTAATGTCCTTATTGTGCTACAGGCGAGTTGCAGACGAGCGGCCGAAAATATTTAACAGGATTGAAAAGATACTTGTACCTTGTGCAAAAGGTTGATCTGAAAAAAAGCAAAGTAAAGGTTGTGTATAAAGAATGTTTGTTTCTGCTCTATACATCATATCTCACGGACTTAGCTAACATATAGAATAAGAAATAAGTTGTATAGAAAGACTAAAAAAAGGCAAAGTAAAGGTAGTATAGTTTATGTGGTAAGTATATTCATTTCTGCTCTACATATTCCCCAGATCGTGCTTAACTGACATGTGGAATAAGAAATAAATTGTATAGGTTTGGAAAGAAGTATCTAAATACGGGTAAAAATAACAGAAATAAATCTTGTTGTTGATATAATTATCATGCAGATCAGGAGGTTAGCTCGAATATATCAACAAGGTTGAATATAAAGACGAAAGAAGTTGTATAGTTTTTGAATGACATTGAGAAGTAGTGTGGGTAAAAAAGAATTATAAATTAGCAGTTAGCTTATTGCTACTATACACCCTGAATAGCTTGCTTTTGGTTCTTTTCTATTTCTCTAATAGACTATTAGGAAATAAGAATCAAAAAAGGAGGAGAATTCAACACAGATATAAATAAGTTCACTCATAAACCATAATTTATTCTCAAGCCGCAGTATATTAAAACGGGATGAAAATTTTTAAACGCTCGTTAATTACGGTCCTTAACGAAATGCTATTTAATACTTTGCGGTTATTCCGCTGTGTAATAAACTTCAGAGGTCGTTTGAGCTAATTCCAAGCGAAATGAAGTAAGTTTTGTTAACTCTTTTTGTGAAGGTCACTTAATTGGAAACATCCGTCCTTTCTAATAAGTTGGAAAATGAAAAAGCGATATTGGTTTTGCGGTAATTAAAATATGGAGGAGTTTGTTACCTTCTGTCACATGGGGTATGTACATTCAATTATAAGTTTTAACCATGCAGTTTTTGTTAAGGATATGGAGGTGAATAACCTATTTTTAAAGAAGAGTGGGTAAACTGTATGAAGTCAGTCAGAATCAGATAGTATCATTAAATCACCACGGTCAAAGTACATGCGTACGAAGGTATAATATTGTAAGTAGAAGACGGGAATAAAAGGAGGGATAATATAGGAAATTACATAATACATAATAGGCGTGGGTTGAAATTTTCGGAGCGATTATAAGCTGTACCTATTGTATTGTTATTTCTTGATAGAACTGTTTCTTATTAAGGTAATTACAGCAATGTGTCAAACCTGATAGTTAACAGTTGATTATGGAATTTATCAAGAGAATTAAGTCATATTCCAATTAAACCATTGATTCCAAAACTGAACATTTGCTATATTAGCCGAGGATCTGGCGCATTCAACACTCAACTGAAACTTAGGACGTCAGCTACCAATTTCATTCGTAGCGATTCGACAAAGTTTCGAGCGAAGTCGCAGTATTAACTACAGTTTGGGAACTGCTATTTACTCGGTCTAGTGTTTAGCCAAATTGGTAATGTGGCCAGTAATGCTGGCCAGTTGGAGATTGTTCTGATATGAACTGGGTCGTGATAATGATGCTGTTATGTTTATAATTAGGGGATGTTTTAAAAAGTTAATCTTATAAAGTGTGATCGTTATTCGTGTTTTCGTTTCTTGTGATCATATCTCTATTATGTATTATGTGTTCTATGGAATAAAAGATTGGATTATTTTACAAGATTTAAATTGGGGGCAATGGGAATCACGCAGAACAGTAATATTATCATTTCAATGCAAGCAAAAAATACACAAAATTACCTCAATTTATCATTAGCCTTAGTTAGCCTAAGTAATGATAATATGTAGACGATTACGTAGAGGCTCTACGTAGCCTCTACGAAAATTGTTGAACATTTTATTATAATACTAGCGACCCGCCCGCGGCTTCGCCAGCTTTGTCTAAAACATATTATAGACTTAGACTATAACTTGTCTAGAGGAACCTTCCTCTTGAATCACACTATCTATTAAAAAAAAACGCATCAAAATCAGTTGCGTAGTCTTTAAGATACATAGAGACATAGTGACAGAGAAAGCGACTTTGTTTTAGACTATGTACTTATGTAGTGATTATGAAGGTACAGCAAACAGGAAATATTTTCATAGCATCGAGTAGCCGAAGACATGAGAAAAACAAGAGAATCAATAAACAATAATCATTATAAGGTTGTTCACATTAGAATATTGTTTACCTACATAAAACCATATTACCTATAACGGGTATAGCTGATTTTATTCACGCCATAAACCTTAACGTATGTCTTTATAGTCTATATTTTATTATCTGTATTTATTTTATGCACCGTTCGCTTCTAACGATATAAATTGCATTAGAAGTAAAATTATTATGGTTGTTATGTGGGACTTAGTACGCCATTTTGATTTTATGATTACGTCATACACACCATATGGTATGATCAATTTATTTTATTATGCTTTATACTTTTCTTATACTATGAATATAGGTACGTGAAAATTCATTAAAATGAATATAACACCCATGTTGAAAGTTGTAAACTGATTTTAAAAACTTTTACACCAGCAAAAAGCCACTTTTCCGATGGATATAGGGTGGCAGTGCAAGTGCAAAGTGGCAGGGAGCTTCTGGAGTAAAATCTTGTGGGAGGCCTATGTCCAACATTCGACGTCCTAACAACGCTGAAAACCAGAAGGTAGGCATATTTTATTTTGGATGTTGGCTTTACACGAGTGCGGAGTGGCAATTTTTACAACGTAATACACATAATTAAACAACACAAAAAAGTATTTTCTTGTGTTGTTAAATTTCTTAACCATTGCTTAGACGGACAGTACTTAGGCCTAAAATCCCTTAATAATGAAGTATCCAAAGTAATAATATTTGCTCCAGACAAACTCCCATTACCGTTATCTACTTTAACCGGCAGATGTACGAGATTGCCTAAACGTGATGTATGATAGAAACTTTAGGAAAACAGTTTAATTATTGTACTTAAGAACCACTTTGTAGTTTCCACTGAGCCCAGTTTAGTTTGGCAAATCTTGGTGATTGGGTTTTTGTGATGGGAAGAGCGGGGATACCTATGTCATATATTATTATCTATAATTTAAGTAAAAGGAAAATGTCTTTAATAATTTATTATGAAGTAAGTTTCATAAATTTTTATGACCACTGTTCCTGCTGGTAACTTTCTATATATATGCCTTCTTGCAACATATTTTATAATGGTTATAATGAAATAAAAGATAAACTAAACTTTAAGAGAAGATGATATAATAAAACATTACCTATTTGGTTACGCCGTTTCCCAAAGCCCAATGGAACTCATAAGATAATATGCAAAAATTCTTAAATGATAAAAAAATTACCACTATTTACAACAATAAAAGAAATCATATTATAATGTGTAAAATTGCTTATCGCTATAGAGTATAGCTAATTTAATCACAGTGCTCACACCCAAATATTACACGCTTCAAGCGGTATACGCTTGAACTTTGTTAATCAACACGGATTTACTTTTCAACATCGAAGAAACGGGTTTTAACTATTTTAATACCAAAGTATGTTTGTTTCAGAAGTATCGAATTTCATCAATGCACTTCAAATATATATTTTTTTCTATATTTGTAAATACCGAAGTCGAATAAGTTTTCTATAGGATTGATATCACAATGACTAGTAGGTACTTAGTACTTACTATTATTGCACACGCAGGTAGCTTGAATAGAATATTTTATAAGGACATTGGGCAATATAGTAGAATATTTAGGTACTGTATGGTATAATGGTACATTGTCCTAAGTGTTAAAACTTAATGAAGGCAGAAGAAGAAGAATTCAAAAGGGATAAAAATACACAAAAAAGTACGACGGAGATATATTAATGTTATATTTATACCAATTTATAATTAATATTTGATTTATTTAAGAATACGTAAAAGAATACGGGGTTCGAAATTCTCCTTACGTGAACAAACTTTACTTTAAAAAATTCTCCAATACATCATTGTACATAAAACCTAATGATCACTTAATAAAGAAAATACAAAAGACAATAAACCTTACGTGATCTCATTAAAATAAGTACCTATTCATAGTGTAACATAGTTTAAAACTGGTTCTTAAGTAAACGGGATGTGCCGTCGACACAAAGGGTCCAAAATTGCTTGTAAAGTTTTTGCGTTTGGTTATCGTGAGGAATACTTAAACAGGCTCTTGGAAAAGTTTTAACTATTGTAAAAAAGTAGAAATGTATATAGATACTGGAAGCGACAGTTGGAAATAAGGAAATCATCAAATCATAGTATGGAAATACAGCTACATTTAGCTATACATATGTTGACAGTATGGTTCTGTCTGTATTCGGTAATTAGAATGTATAGAAATTATGTACATATGAATATACCAAGAAAAATGTATCTGTATATGTAATTTTCACCACCGTTCTAGAAGTACAAGCTTTGCTTCTTTCAATACCATACCATAGAATATATAACACTTCCAGGTTTATTAATTTATCCTACATTGGCAACTACCTAAAGACATTTGAATAAATTAGATACATATCCGTACTCAGTTCAAAGAAGTCAGTTAGATCAATTATAATATTATGTTCATTAATTCATGCAGGAAAATGTGTTAATACAAAATGAGCATATAATGTACATAGGTTTAAATAAACTATAAGTTTATTTATATAAATAAACTATAATTTTCTCTTTCATATTATTTTTATATTTTTTAAATTGGTATAGCTATTCCAGAATATACCATCTTGTTGTCCAGCATTTTAAAAAGCCAAGTAATTTAAACTGTCGCCTGATTTTTAGCTTCTATTTTGCTGTAAAAAGTTTTCATTATCGAGATAAAAAATCAAACTACTAAAGTTTCTGATATAAATATCAAATGTGATATTTTATGCAATTCATCTTGCTTCACCGTTTAAAAGTTTCAAAAATGTATTATGAATATTCTTATTTCACGAATACTTCTTCCACAAAAATCGGCCATAAATTTTGTATGAGAACAGATTATATGTTGCTTTTTAAAGTATTACCCTTGGCCGAATATTGTACTGAGATGGCTTTTATCGCTCCGAGTGACCGTGTGGCCATTAGAATAGAGAATTTATAACAATAAATACCGCCAAGAAGCAAAAGATTCTGTAGTTCCTAATTCTGATGAGGTTTGATCACTATTATATAGTCGTAATAATAGAATTTGTAGAGTGTTCAATTTCGCTGGCTACTTTTAACGATTCAAAAGCCCTGTTGTAAAATTATTCTGGTAACAATTCTGACTATTTATACAGCAACATCGTTCGAGAAAAGACATCTTGAATGTTTAGAAGTCCTTTATCAGTCTAGTTTTGATGCGATCACGCTCTACTTTTTTTCATCTTGCCCTTTTTTCAGGATATAATTGCAGTATGAAAAACTATGGATTCGATTCGATTTGATTTCGATTTAAAGTATCTGTTGAATTTAGTAAAGGAGAGCTAAACTAACATTTACAAATGAAAAAACGCTTCTAAAGCCTAACCTAGTGGCCCCATTTTGAAAAATGAGCCCAAATATTTGCTCATATCTTCCTTTTAGTCGTGAAAGTGACAACGACGCGCTTGCAAGGATATTAAAAAGTTGGCAGATTCTCGGTTAGGCTTTTTAAAACACAATAACTTGCAAACAATACACGCTCGTTAATCATAAAATATTTGACGGTCCGTCAACAATAATGATTTATATTTTATACTAGCTGTGCCCACGACTTCGTCCGCGTGGAATAGTGACTGCATAGTAGTTACTACTTAACTTAATTTTTGAGTAAACACGTACTACCATAAATAATTAAAAGAACTGATAGTAAAATTATTTATTACCGAACTGAGCTAAAAAATAAAAAAAATAAATGCCTAATTAATTTTCTACGTATTTCTTTTAAATTATGTCATATTATTTTTAGGCACCAGGGGGGAGGCGAGCAAATTTCTTCCTTCCTTGTATGGATGTTATTAACAATGTATCGTGCAGCAACTGATCAGCTTAATCGATACTCAGTTTTTATCAAATCCAGCACCAAATCCAAATCAGATCTTTCCTGAATCCTGTCTCACGCTTGTAGTAACTTAACCGTTTAGACCGTGCAATAAAAATTAAATAAAAAAAACCCAACGCAACGAAGAAAAGTGCATAGAAAAAGGAATAAATAATTTCACAAACTTCCCGACGATCTTTAAAAATAAATACCATTTTAAATATTTATAAAAAAAAAACAAAGTCGTCGGGGCTGCCATGCCAACATTATCATAATATATCATATTGTACCTCTATAAATATTTTTTTTATAATGGTACTTAATTTTTAAGATCGTCGGGAAGTTTGTAAAATGATTTATTCCTTTATCTTCGTTGCTTTGGGATTTTTTTTTAATTTTTAAATTTTTAAACTTCGGTTTCTTATTTTCATGTAATATTTTCAAGTAAGCGAGACCGAGCTATCAAATGTACCTCCATATTACATTCCTACATCATATTGATATCTATAAGTTTGTTGCTCCTTGACATCTTTTACGTTGGGCCGTAACCGTGCACAAATTGTAATGGACCACAGTGGCAAAAGAAGTGGTATATTTAGGAAAAAAAAATTCCAAGGGCCAGGCCTATGTGGCTTTGAGTAGAGTTCAAAATTTCCAGGGTGTGGCTATCCTCTCGCTCCCATATCTCCTCTTCTTTCACAGACTTTCAACCCTTCCCTTTCCACCCCTAGTAAATGGCAGAACCGATTTTGATGTAAACCATATCTAATTGTACCTATATGTACACGTCATATCCTGTCGTTTGATGCTCCATTTGGTTTATTTATCCCCACTGTCACCCCTAAAAAGCCCTAAATGTAATAAACGGATGAACCGATTTCGATAAAATATGACTAATTGTAATTCACACGTTGCCCTTTCATATTTTGATATGCCGCTTGAGTATATTATTTGACCACATTCGATTATTGTTCATTCCCACTTTTACCGCTGTAATCTTATAAATGGATTAACCGAATTGGATAAAAATATAACTAACTGTACTTCACCCGTTATGCACTTTCATTTGATATGTCACTTGGGTATATTTGACAACATTCGTTTTTTTCATTCCCACTTTTACCCATATATAGGTATAATAAATGGATGAACCGATTTTGATTAAATATGTCTAATTATACTTTATACGTCATGCCCTTTCATTTGATATGTCACTTGAGTATATTTGACAAAATTCATTTTTTTATTACCACTTTTATACCTATATCAAATAAATGGATGAACCGATTTTGATAAAATTTTACTTATTGTTACTGATAGGTCGTTCACTTTCATTTCACTTATACCCCTATATACCTAGGTATAATAAATGGATGAACCGATTTTGATACACTTTATCTAAGAACCAGCGTCGGAAAATATGCTGCCTAACAAAAAAACCGCATCTAATTCGGATTACCTGTTAGCGAGCTACGGTGGCACAAACAGACACACACACACACACACAGACAAACATAGCGATCAAACACTTATCACCCATCTTTTTGCGTCGGGAGTTAAAAATATAATACGACATAATTTAAAGGACATTTTATGTATAAAATTTACCTAGAAGAAAGCATAATTCTAATTTGACCCCTTCCCCCCTACTACTTCAGCTTACCCCACTCCCCCCCCACCCTTGGGGACTTTCGATATGATCACCTGGACATTTATAGGAATAACCGTAACAGATAACTTACGTTTTATCGTACACTGTACAGTGTACAATAAATAGAATGCCTTAGCAAATGTTCGCCGTGAATACTTAAATGGTCATAACTTTTTTATTTATGAACCGATTGACATGAAATAAACACTAAATGTTAAATGAAGATTACTCCAATATATTAGTGAAAACTGCATCTAAATCGGATAAGCCGTTTCTGAGATTAGCGTGCACGAACATACAGACAAACAGACAAACAGACAAACCGACAAACAGACAAAAATTTTTTTAACTACAGTTTTGGGTTTGGGATCGATTTAATTATAACACCTGCTAATTTTTTTTTTCATATTTTCATTGTACAGACACCACTTTTCTAGAATTTTATTATATGTATTGATGATTGATGATGATGATGATGATGACTATCTTTTAATCTGCGTGGATATTTTATTGAAAATAAGTTGTTAATTTATTCGGGTGATGTATTTAGAAGCTGTAAACTTATTATTGTTGTTGTTACGTATATTATGCTACTAGCAGTTTTTCTCGCAAAGTTAAAGGAAATTCCTATAGCACTGAGATGTTCGAGAAGAAATAAAAATCATACCATAAAATCGATCTGTTGCCAAGTGAAAAAAAAGCTAGCAAAATAACAACAACAGTCCGCAATCAGTTTTAAGGCGTTCTTACGCTATCTACTTCTACTTGCCCTTATCTCACAAGAATATAAATGCATCATCAAAGAGTACTATAATAATACGATGCATCATAACAAGAACTTCTTTGACAAGATTCAAAGATACCAAAATCGTCGCCTTACTCCATGACGTGAGTGTATTGCCATGACGCGACCTTGAAATGTTACTGTCATCGCGTCTAAAGATGTTTCACTTCAAAAAATAATTATGAACTAATTTTTAAAACCTCCATCTTAAGTGATTAAAGCTTTCTCTCATTCTCTTGTCCTTTATACTAATAAAAAGTCTAAACATAAGTCATCGATCCAAAATACTTCTAAGGCCAAATTACATAAGTTTAGGTATACAATGAATACGATTCTTTCGCATTTTAAATTAAAAGAGCACAATAAGGATTCTTGCGGTGTTAAAAGAAACCTATATTATAAAAGTACTCCGTTGCGACGTGTAAGAAGACAAACAAGAAAAAAACCTCGAATCTTTAATAACAAGAAAATAGTAAGGATGGATGGATGTAGTTTTCGTCATTGCGACTGCTAGTTGAAATTGAATTTTCAACTCGTCGGGGAATATTTTGTCAATTTTAATTTAGTATTTTCAGTATACGTTCTTCACCTACCGTTTAGATTATTAATTGATTAATTGATGTTCGTTGTTGGTACGTTGACACGTCAACCCATGTTGTCACCGGATTAATTAACTTTTTAAATTAAACGCCATACATACATGTATACCTTCATGCTTGCTTCGGAAAGGATTATTATCGAATTACGTAGACTTTCATCATGTTGTCTTATGAACCACAAAATCTAATATATAAAATTTTTGTGTGACAATGTTAGTTACCAATAACCAAACTCCTCTTAAACTGCTGGACCGATTCTCATGAAATTTTGTGTGCATATTGGTTACATCTGTTGATATATACATACCCCTAAGTGATAATAGTAGTACAGAATGTAAAAACTATAAGAACAACGTTTACCGGGCAGCTAGTCCATTATATAAAATTCTCGAGTCGCGGTGTTGTGGAAACGGCTTGACCGATTCTTATATGGGTGCATATCGGGTAGGTCTGAGAATCGGACAACATCTATTTTAAGAGAAGGCAAAAAGTTTGGAAAATCCAAAAGTGCACGCCTCATAATCTGAGTCGATATTTTTTTTTGTTTATTTAATAACAATTAAACCACATCGAATCAGACCCTGAAAAATGAAAGGGTTCTATTCCTGAGCATACTCAAGCGTAAGAGAAAAAAAAAGACTCGATTAGTAAAGTATTTCGGTCGCTATCGTGTTAACAAGAAAATCCTCCGCACATACAGACACACGGACGTCCAAGACAGAACTTTTTTAAACTGTTTTTTAACTAGTTTAAATAACAAAAATGACATCAAAAATATCATGAATGTTAAAAATAGTGTTTTTTCTTAATATGTGTGTGTATGTATTATATTACAAGTGCAATGTATGATACATAAAGACATTTTAAGTTTGAAAAATCAGATGTTTTGCGCGAAGTGACAGTAGTACCCACCTCAACGCTTCGCTTATGAGGCGTGCAAAAAACGTTTACCGGGACAGCTAGTATCAGTATAATATTAGTAGCGACATCGTACTTAGAAAGGGTTTATTCGTGCCATCTGGATTTTGTAACCTAATTAGTGTTTGACAAAATATAGCAGTAATAAGGGTAAGTGTTTACAAGAAGTAGAAATACGTAAATGTTTATCTTCATTTGCAGTTACATAATGGTGGGATTATGTTTTGGGTACAATTTCTTGATATTGTGATTAAAAGTCACTTCAAATACATACTATATAATATATAAAAATGAAATCCGTTTTCTTTGGTCACGACATCACGCGTGAACGGGTGGACCGATTTCGATAATTCTTTTTTTATTATAATCCTTGAAGTACGAGGATGGTTCTTACGTAGGGAAAACGTAAATATGTACCACGGGCGAAGCCGTGGCGGAGCGCTAGTAAACAATAATATTATATTGCTTCGGCATATGGCTTGGTTGTTGTTTTGATGGCCATGATGTTATGGCTAGGTTATAGCTTTAAATTTGAGGGGTTTTATGTCGCTGGAAATTGATAAAAATTATCAAAGAAATTATTTAATATTTTCGGTAACATAAACATTTCCTTATACATGGAAGAATTGATGAATGTTTGTACTGATAATATGAGTTTTTTATACGAGAATTTAATACAGATCTACCATACACCATTCTATTCCCTGTATTGTCTATGGCAAACTTCCATAAACACTACTCGCTTCTATGATCTATGACATAACACGTCTCCAAGGAGGCAAGGGGTTGATGTAATTTGTATGATATATCCGCCATGATTAATATATGTCGCCATAAATCTGTTTCGTGACGTATGGATATATGAATTACAATATTCATGATAACAATATTGCGTACACCTTTGATTAAGTTGAGTTTTTAATAAATAATGCGTTACAGTTTTGACTTTTGAGTTATTTTTTAAGCTATTACATAGCTTGTATATATCAGATTTTGAGCGCGGCGACCGAATGTAAAAAATCCGTAACGAAAAAACCTAACACCCCCACTCCAACCGGCACAGCGATGCGATGTTATGCAATAACTTTACCGCGGCAGTCCTCGAGTGCCACACGTATTTTTTTTTCAAGGTATTTCTCAGCTATATCATAGTTAGGACAATTTTTACTCGATAGTAGAGAAATATAAAAACGTCTGGTGTATGAAAAAATATGTTTATGTGAACAATTAATTTTAAACTCTATTTCATAGATAGTTAAAGTTTTAAGCTTTTTCACTTTCTTATTCTTTAAACTAATAAAATATCTAAACATTATTAAAAAGCCATCGATTCAATATACTTCTAAGGCGAAATTACATAAGTTTACATAATGAACACGATTCTTTATTCACCTTAGTTTTATTACTATCTAATTTACATGCTTTGAGTCAAGGGAGATTAGAGCTCCATACAGAGCTTTTGTATGCTAAATAGCAGTCCTAATCATAGATATAGGTCAGCATTTTACTACTATATATTTTTTTTACCTAGAGGTAAATAGCAAGTAAAATGAACAATAGCTAGAGCTTGAACTTATAGGTTTTCATCATAATCTTTAATATTTACTTTACCCAGATTCACTTGGCTTGACTCGAAATAACAAAATAGTTATTAAAATAGCCTGCAATACTCAGTTTACTTGTAGCTTTCGAATTGTTAAATAATTTATATAATCCATAGCATGGTTTTGATATGATCATACCTACCTACTCTACTTTTACAAACATTTACTTTACAAACATTGAGTTTATTTGACTGCATATAAGCAAGGCATTATTTCAGACAAAAAGAAATATATTACAACACCTACAGGCTACAAGTTTAACGACAGTTGTTACTTACGATATATATAACTAACGTTAATTTATTTATTTATCAATTTAATATACCACACCAAGTAAAATATTTACAATCATACAAAATGGATTAATACGGTAGGTACACAAGGTTAGTAGGTATATCACATCGGTGAAAATAAATAAAATAAACAGTCACATTCAAATACTTTATTTTAAATCGAAATAAGCGTAACATTATCAAGACGCATATAAACATTGTGAGAATTTTCCTCCAAAATCTATTCCAATGTTAATTACTCTAGATAAGCCAATTATAAGAGACAGAGAAGTAGGTAATTAAAAAAGTTTTTCGTTCTCATTAGGCGTGTTAATTTGTACTATACAATTCCATTAAAAGTTGTATGCGAAAAATTAACGTAATATCACCAAATTGTCAGGGGGACTCTGTTATAAATGACTTTAGTGGCCTTCGCTTTGACCTTGGGTATAATCGAATTTAAATGTGTATTTTTTAGCTCCCTAAATATACATTAATTTGTTTATGTATTTTTTATCGACTTTCTTCTATGAAATGAAAATAGGCACTACTTTTAACATGAACTTGCTGTAAGGTCTCTTGAAAACTGGTGTATCTGTCTCGGAGATTATCTGTAACAAAAAAATAAAATTACTACTGTATTTCTGTAGACCGATGAATAATATTATTATACGCACATCAAGCTTTAAATTAAATACACTTTTCACAGAAAATTTGCTCTATATAAGAAAGTATAGTATATTCAAAGACCTAACCAGATCCTTAGTAAACGATTACCCACAAATCAACTGGAGATTAATTTCCAGTACTTTAGATGACTAAAGGATCCGACTAGATGGGCTATGGAATCGTCTTATAACGAAAAAAAAATTATCAGTGAAATCATTGTAATATTTTTCTATTTCACCATAGCGTTAAGGTATACAATATACATTGTATTGTGACTAAACTGTAAAAAGCTCCTTGCAGTTTCTATCTTCATGCTACGTACGAGTGTAATAAATATATTAAATATGGTATTTACTATATTTTCTTAAATTATGCATTTTACCTACATTATCACTTATAATACCACAAGAGCTTCAAAATTATCGGGTATTTTCCGATAGGTTCGTTGCAAACAAATGAAGGAGTCAAGTTTTTCAGGTTAAAAAATCACGACCGCGAAGCGCGAGTGATTTTTCCTGAAAAACTTGACGACTTTATTTGTTTGCAGGGAACCTTGAGGGAAATGCCAGATAATTTTGAAGCTCGTGTGGTATTCGGGGGATTATTTTTCCGTCCCAAATGTCGGCCAAAAATTTCACAATTGAATTCAACCTGTCAGTTTGACGTCAACGACCAGAGAAAATTTTCAAAAAATTATCAGTATAATACCATGTAGGTTGTACCACGTGACGTCGAATGGTGCAATTCTATTGGTCGATATTTGGGTCGGAAAAATAATCAATAATATTCACAACACGTATTAGCGTATTTTCCGCACTTCTACTACAACAAAAGCTCGTATAAATTTCACACATTTCAGCACTCATGTCAGTGTATCAGTAATAAGATTCCCGTCTTAAAGCTTAAGCGTTCACCATTAAATGTTCACAGCACAAGAAACGCTACAGTAAACACGTGAATGTGTAAAAAAAAATGAAATTTACAAGAAAAATGAAGTGCGCGGAGCAATTTCCCTCCGAGATCGAGGTAATGGCATACTGGGTTTGGTGTGAGGTACGAATAATGGATGTGGCATGGGATTTATTTTATTGTTTACTTTTTTGTTAGATATAACTACGTTTATAAGTCTAATAGTATCTTTATCTTATACCATATTAATTTGGTATTTCGACATTGAAAACTTTTTAATGGATTTTACACTCGATTTGTTCATTATGTTATTTTATTAATACAAAAAACCTTATAAAGTATTTGTTATTACGTGCTTGAATCTTTACGAAGTTTTTGTTATCCTAGGTCAATTCGTGCGAAGCCGGCACAGTATAAGAAACTGGCTATTTGTAAACAATCGTAAAATAAACATTTGATTTGTACGCTAAAATGATATATCTCAGCAAAAACAGTTCACATTGAGAATAAACAATTTGTAGGCCCTTTTTCCGTTGAATTCAAACCTAAAAACTGCAAGTCTCTTGTGAATATATTTCTTGCTGACGGACGTGATTTGCTAAAATAAACGGTGAACTGCCTAAAGATACTTGTTTGATTTGATTTAGAAGTTTATTTGTTTTCACCATTTATCTCGACATAATGAGTATTAAAACACGTTTACAAATTCATAAAATGACATTAGCTCTC
The DNA here is from genome assembly GCA_907164665.1 of Colias nastes. Taxonomy (NCBI): domain Eukaryota; kingdom Metazoa; phylum Arthropoda; class Insecta; order Lepidoptera; family Pieridae; genus Colias; species Colias nastes. The sequence goes on from CAJQZM010038715.1 coordinate 48,349, forward strand.
CATTTACAAATACATTATCATTAAAAATTTTAATACTGCTTATTTATTTTACCGACATTCCAAAAAAGGATCAGCTCTTCAATTCGTAGTGAATTACTTTTTTAATGTTTGTACGTTAGTTACCTTTACAGGTGACCTGATCAATTCTTTCACTTTACCTGTAAATCGTAAAATGAATTAACTACTGTATAATTAATAGTTCTTAAAATTAATAATTAATAATCTTTTGTTTACTTAATCAAATGATAGCGCATCCAAAAAACGCAGTTTCCTACTCCCAAGCCCTGCGGTCGCCATTCACGGGTTCCGTAGGAGAAAATTGCAGCGATCTTCCTTCCCGTGCTTGTTTTAATTTAAAATTTGAGTTCAAACTATTTTTATGAAACCCAAAGTAATCTCTAAGTAAACGGTTATTCCCACCGTTTAAGCTTACAGGCGTTTTTCAGATAAAATTATCGCGAATTGTTTTTAAGTGTTTGTTGGTTACAATTTGCGGTTTTTATTTTATTCTTTTCAGCAGTAATTCAGTGGTTTTTCACTAAATGGGAAAATAAAATAATATCATGAAGTATATACGGTATTTCGATTTGGCGTAATATGAGATAATAGATACCCAATAATGGGTCACTAACTGAGTGTGCAGATTTAATTCCAAGTTGCCGCAAATTGTGTTATTATCTTATATATAAGACGTTCTTCCAAGGCTTTTATTATTATGAAATAAAATGTGCCTAAAATTTTCAAGTATTTCATGAACATTTTTTACTAAACGATGCGTCAATACGTGCGTACGTGCATCAATAAGCATAAAGAAACAATTTTCAATAATAGAAAGAAAGAAAAAAATAAATTCTTTGCTCTTTCTTTCAATTTTCAATATTACAGTAATAAGCGAACCGCACGGTGCATCGGATAATAACATTGAATTTTATTTTCAACAATTCACAATAATTCATACCTCATTTTACCTAAGGCAAGGCATTTAGATACATAACAAGGAGCTAAAATAAATAGTCCAACTTACTGTGAGTGAAACTGCGTTTTTTGGATGCGCTATCATTTGCTTAAATTAACAAAAGTATCTAGTACTTATACAGTAGTAAATTCATTTTACGATTTACAAGAAGTGAAAGAAAAATGTGAAGCCATAAATCAGACTCACCAATTTGGCTGTATTAGTTGTAGACTTGAAGCGTCTGATAATTCAGAAAAATGCATTCATTTCTCAATGCACTTGGCTACTTTCCAAGGGACAGGGATTCGCCTGTCGTGGAGTTTTATTGAACCCAGGAGTAAATACTTTATGGGCTGTCGATTCTGAGATATGCGTGCTTGATTATTTACGCCTCGGTTGCAATTTCGACTTAAATGGTCTGGTTGTTGAAGTGGTTTTCGATTATTGAATTATAAAGATATAATGTGAAAAACAAATCTGGTTTTTCCTCAAGAGGTAATACCATTTGATGTCAGTTTTACTAATTGTTTTATAACCTGTGTACTCGGAATATTTGTACAAAAAGAAGGTGGAGGAAATAAATGTCTCTGCTGTAACGTAGAGATACACTTAAATATAATTCAGTCAGATCTTATACACATTGATTTGACGATAAATTGAATATTGTACTTAGAATAAGATTACTTTCTTTCCAGCTTATTAAAACCAAGATACATTTTTACGTGTCCTTAACTGGTAGAATATAGGTCATGAATATAGTCAAAACAAATAGATAGAGACAGATTAATAACGATGTATTTAAGAAGTCAAGAAAAACGCGTTAAGAAAAAAGGGTTGAAATAAGATAGAATAAAAAGACTTTCAAGGAATTTGTTTGCACAACGAGCTATTAATTTTTAATTAAACAATCGGGCGTCAGGAGCACGGGGGTCATAAATAAATGTATAAAAGGCTTGGGATAATATTTTGAGGTCCGGTGAAGTCGTAAAGTTCAAAATATACTATGAAATGTGCTTGTGAAACGATTAAATTTTATGGGACGGTTAATTTATAGTGCTGTTTAAAAGAACTATACTTTCTGTTGCAAAATAATTATGAGAGCACGGAATACATAGTTTATTGTTAAAGGAATTAACACAGTTTATAGCTTTCCGATGGCCGTTGGGGTAAAAAGGTTCTGGAATGGAGGCGACGAACTTGGCGACGAAGCGTGGGACGACCTCCCACAAAATGGACAGACGACCTGGTCCGAGTGGCAGGGAGCCGCTGGATGCAGGCCGCCGGTGACCGGTCGTACTGGAAATCCTTGAGGGAAGCCTTTGTCCAACAGTGGACGTCCCACGGGTGAAACAAGACATAGCTTTCGTTCATAATTGTCACATGAATTATACCTATTCGTACATAGAGCACTCGTACCAAACTCGTACGTACAAATACAGACAGTTTGGACAAAAATTCAACATACACAATAAGGTCACTTTTTATGTAATAACTTTTAACGTCTGTGAATTTATGTAAATTAGGAAATATTTACCTAAAGTTGAGTTATTTGTATGAACTATGTTAAAAACATAATACCTATAAAATCAAATAATCGATTGAACCAGGATTGAACATTTCAAATAAAAGTCAAACAATACAAAACGACATTATATTTAATTTATTGACCCATAGGCTGCACTTTACAGTTAAAGCTAGCATCAATCTATTATAGTCTAAGATCCCACCGCAGGATTAGTGCGTTCACAGTTTTTGACGTGATAACGTCTTTAAAATCGTTTTAGTCGGGTGACATGTTCAGAAACTTGTGTCACACCAAAACCTCACGAGCGCGATCGCAGGTATAACGAGAGAGAGACGGACCGATCTCCCGTCTCATCTCGAGCGCTGCCACTGCATTATGTATCACGTAAACATCTCGATCGTAAACCTACTTTACAAACAACCAATTTTTTTTTGCTAAAACCAAACTTTTATGGATATTAATAGTTAGGAGAATAACTATAATTATATCGACTAGGTTGCCAGTCAAAATTTGACCATTTTTTTAGAATCTTTATATGATTTGCCATGATGTAGACTACATTTTATATAAATAACAAGTGAACGAAAAGTTTTCCGAAAAATCAATTAGAAAAAAATTTAATTATAAATGCTTGCGGTCAAATTTTGACTGGCAACCCAGTCGATATATTATTATATTCTCCCAATTTATTGTAAATATACATAAAATTTTGGTTTTAGCAAAAAACTATGAACGCACTAATCCTGCGGTGGGATCTTATACTATTACCTACGATGGCAAATAAACTAAATATTTTCACATAAAAATAAGATCCCACATTACTATATTGCAGTTTTTCTCAACATGCGAGAAATACCGCGAAAAGGCACTCCTAACAATGCTTCTGAGATTTGTTAAGAGTTCTTTGAACAACGTTACTGTACACAAGAAGAATGGTATCTATTCGCTTCGCACTTTTGTTACATCTCAAAGAAATGTGTATTTAATATCTTACTGGAACGCGATACCCTTTTATGTTTAACCGGCTTTGTAAAACGCGGTTCATGATTCGCAGAATTGTATAGAATTTTCTGGAGAAAATATTTTATAAGGGTCTACCAGGGTTTTCATATACACATTTGTAATACCTAGAAATAATTTTTACTTAGGTACACAAAATAATTATATGAAGGAATGAAGAAACTATTTAATTAAATTCATTTAAAATTGAAAGATCTTAACAAAATTATGGTTATGAATGACGTAAGTTATGGTAATTATTGCGGCGGTCAATTTCTTGGCATTTAAATCCAAAGTACGGTAGTAGTATTTTTAATAACATTGAAAGTTTAGTGTATGGCAGTGTAGCATTGGGTTTGATGTAAGGATATTATATTTCGATAGATAAGTAGCTACACCTACACAGTTCTATAAATTAATAAAACCGATATATGGAACAAACAAAAACAATACAAATAACTTTAAAACGTCTATAGCCGTAAACTAAGAACAACGGCGTATTCCAGAAGTAGAAGTGATAAATAAATCTCGAGATAATAAACAACACAAAGGGGAGTATAACGACGTATTATTGTTTATATTACTTGTTCGATTCACGTCCAGTC
>CAJQZM010038716.1:0-21999 GCA_907164665.1 Colias nastes
AAAAACGCAAGGTTAGGGCTAAAAAATGTAACATTTCAATGGATCAAACGTCATTTTCTAACTGCCGCTTACAAAGTTGAATAACTGTCAAAAATTACCCGTTCTAACCTCGTACCAATTCCCTTGGCTTTATTAATATTTAATATAGTCGCCTTGCCCGGTCCTTATTTAAAATTCTTACTAAACTTAATATTTGAGTAGGCGAGGTTCTCTAAGGAGCCAGCGTGTACTAATAACGTTACGGGCCTGGTGAATATTCGCAGTTATTTGTTTTAGAATGCGTATGAAATTTGAAATGTTTGCCGAGTTTGTAAATATAGGAAGCGATGGAGGATGTTTTGCAATGTAGCGACGAGTGTTTGGGGTATCGTTTTACGTCCGAAGTAGTCCGGGGCCCTTACACGCTCAGGGAAACATTAATTTTGGTGCCGCAGCGCAACCCAGCAACGATGTCCGCCGTGAAGCTAAATTAATGTTTCACAACTAACAATATTTATGTGATTAATAAGAGAGTCTCGCTATTTATTGACCCAATTTTGGAATGATAAAAAATAACAGTCCAACGATTAAAAAACGTCCGCATGATTATGTATTTATAAAGGCTTTTATGTAGGTAAAAAATGCTATTGTTGAATGCATACAATAAAGCTTAGAGCCCCTATAGTTGCAACTGCGGTATGAAAGACAATGGGTTCATCACAGATCCTTGAGGAGATGTTTTTTTTATTTCCCGCTTTATTACTACGGAATAAATAGTTGTGATGAACATAAAGAGGGGATTTCCGTTTGGTTACATCCTTGCATACGTGCTATGTTCTTTTAAATCGCTCGGAAAGATACGAGTTATATGGGGTAATATAAAAGTAAGTGAATGATTAGATCGGCACTTACCTAAAAATATTGCGCGGAACTGGGACCATTATGTTTTTTATTGTCACAGTATCCTTTGATTTCTGTGAACGATGCTTTCAGCTAATGTTTGATTACTATGATAATATTATTATCTTTGGCGTTTTTGTTATTATTTGAATAATTTCATTCTTAGGTCCTTACAATATTTTTTTTTTGTTTAAAAAACCAGTAATTAATTCTTAATGTATGGCATATTAAATTTCACACCACATAACACACCTACGAAATAAAGTACAAAATCTGTACGCAAAACGAAAGGTTTAAAATATAGAAGCACAAGTCTAGCAGAATCAACTCATGTAAAACGGGCAGTTTAATACAAACGTAACCACTAGTTACCTGACGCAGTGAACTATTACAATTTCAAACGTTACAAGACACATAAATCATAATACATAGCCATCGCCTTTCATCCCAGAATGAGCTTTGGACAGATCAACGACTGCATAAAACAAAGTTTGCGTCATTTCCAGAATCCTTTGAACAAGAACGTAATATTACGTTTCTATCCGACTAACATTTAATAGCAGATTATTAACGGAGTGTACAAAGCTCACAAATATTTCCTTCTATTTTGAATACCCAGCGGGAAGTGAAGGAAATAATATAAGGGGAAAAACTCGTTATTTCAATTACTAATTTTCTCTCTCATAATTCTGTAATGAAATGTCTTCGATATTAATTTATTTGAATATTTATGTTATCTCTTACACAAACATTATTTATAGAAAAAGCTATTTGAATTATTATCACGGAAGATTAATTTTAGTGAAAAAATGTTTTTAAAATAAATTGTCATTGCGAGAGATGTAGTAGCTTTTTTAATCGAGTTTTTATCAATTGATTCATAAATCCTTTACGTAACATACGTTGTTGTTAGACTCGATTAAAAGATAGGTATAACAATGAGTTCCTTTCGGTGTTTATTTTTAAAAATCAAATATGTTTTTCATTCCTTAATAGAATTTAAAAGGTAATAATATAATAAAAAGATCCACATCAGACATCAGTGCAGGAAACATAATACTAAGTTTCAAAACGTCATTTTATCAAAACGTTATGTTAAGTAGGGTGTGGTAGGGGCGAATACCTTTACATATTTGATATGCATCTCTTTAAATTACTAATTGATTACGATCACTGTCACTAACGATGGTTAATCATGGTCTTATCTCGCATCTTGACACACGAATGAATATTAATTACACATAACAATACAATAGGAGTTATAAAGGCTAGAACACAAAATGTGGTAACGTCTCGGTTCAGACATTAGGTAGAAATTAATGATGTGGCACGCTTACAGACAAACGTGTATAATGTGTATACAGCTGAACACGAGCGGAGAAACCTGGAGAACATTCTGATTAAAGGATTGTAGTTGTAATACAATTGTTCCTGAGCTGGCGCAGAATATTTATTTCATAAGTACATATTTGAAGCCCCACGTACTACCCTAACCCTTTATCGCGAAGAAATGAACAAGCCTTGTTTACTTGAAATTTTCGTCCAATTACCTACAAGATTGCTTAGAACTCTTTTTTGTTAATTAATGAAAATGATCCATTACTTAAGCTAGTTTCTTAATTCGTTTTATTATTTTCTTAGTTCGTTTTATTTGAAAAACTAGTCATTGATAATATAACTATTTTCGATCACTGTATCAGCTTTTATCTCGATTCTACCTATGTCATTCATTTACTTGAAGCACTTTATACACTTAAGAGAAATAAAACGTATCTGAATGTTCCATCAGCATCGTAACAACACGACCTTGAATAATTATTTTGTTTTCAGTTCCCTTACGTATTGTTTCACTTGAGAATTAAACCTTACTGTAATTGTTAACGGTAACATCTATTGCCGGCGGGCCAATAACCCTCGTGAACCTGAGGATAAATTTAATTCAAACTCCGGCGAAAGCTGAAGTTCGTATAAATTACATCTAATGATTCTCGTTCTAAAGCGCATATAAATTAAGTTTTAATTCGTATAAAAAGTTGCTTCAAAGTGTCGTACGGGGATGTATGTGAAAAGTGTGTTTATTCTACGCTCCTTCAACTGAACTAATTTCGGTATTTTGTTCTGCGAATGTAGGTCACGTAGACCCGAATCCGCTTTAAACTCCTAACCCTTTGCAACTTTCTTCAAAATGTCCAAAACATGTGAATTTCCATTTAATATGAATCTTCTTGAAATACATAGGAAACAGAAACTGCGTGTACCATTTGAGAAATCATATTTGATTTTAGTAACAAAAAGGACATGTTTCAAAAATGCAATTAGTAGTTCTGTTAATTAATAAGAGGTTCCTTTACTATTCATAAAAGTGTCCTATATAATTAGGTTATAAAAGCACCACATATTTTAGATACAAACATGCTTTTTACTACGTATTTTAGTTCTGTATCCAGTCAAGCACAAAGGTGTAATTAGGCTACGGGACTGCACAAACTCATTCGACATAGCTGAATGAGTTTATCGCAGTCTCACAAATTATACTGATACATGTTGATGACGTTCATTAATGCACTTGTTTTTGTATTAAATTTGCATGTTTAGGAACACAAGAGGCGGTATGATTGCTGGTTTATGTTAAATATGTAGAAGCAAAATTAGAATTATTGGAATGTTTTCCGTTTTGATTTAAACGCAGACAATCATAACACAGATAAAAAATAAAGTGCTCTAGGGGCCAAGTGGAGGGAAAATTTTTGAATTCTAATTTATATTTATTAATTAAGTTATATGGGTGCATTAAGTAGGTAGGTAAGAGTATTAGATATTTTATAAATTATACCTGGCTGGATGGTATATGATCGACGCCGCCCATAAGTTTTCACAGGACTTGAAGAAATACAGCCTGTAGTCGGCTTTTAAGAATGTTGTACCCGTTACGAAAAAACACGAGGAAAGTCATTGCTAACAGAAGTAATGCGCGGTAATAAAGTTATCTTATAAGGATAATATGAAGCGAACAGTAGCAAAAGAAGACAACATGATATATGATAATCAAGTAAAATAACATTAGTGTCGCAATGTACATGGAGCATTAAATCATTAGAAGGCTGATAATGTTGACCTAGTTTTTAATGTTTCACACTACATGTTACATTACGAGTTTTGTATAAATACACGACGTAACGTTGCTATTTTCGTTCTCAAGTGTACGCTTATATGAGCGTGTATGCTTTGAAGCATGGAGACGTAGTCTTGTCTTTGAGATTGTACACTTTATGTGAGCGCTCATTAAGCAGAAATTAACGGCAATTTAATGTATTTTATTAATTTAATACATTTGTTTTGACATCAACTTATATAACAATAAAATTGAAATTGGGCTGGAAGTTTGCCTTATAACAGTGTAATGTGGTGTAGAGCGGATGTATTAATTTTCATATTATGTTTCTTTGATATATATTTGATAGAGTCTAAGCCCTTTCTGCAGTATATCAATATACTTAGATTGGACTGCTTATAACTTCCTATAATTATAGAATTATATCTATTTCCTATAGTTATAATTGCATAAATATTAATCTACAACTTTTTGAATACGCAAGTATGTTTTTAAGGACGAATATTTTTTCATAATACCTATTATACTAGAATCAACTGAATCCAAATTGAAATTTGATGAGGAGATAGCATAAAGACCGGATAATCATAGATTACTTTGTAGAGCGCGTGTAAGTTCGACATTGTGGGCATTTTAATGTTCACTTACTTTACAAATAACGTTTTTTTTTTGTATAAAATTATCAGCATTTATAATATAGGTATATAAACACATTGAAAACCATAATGTTCTCGTTCTGTTCTTATTCTGTTGTCCTATTTTATCAAAGTTCTGCAGTGAATAGATAAAAAAAATAATTTAAAGTAAAACCAAATATGAATAAAATATAGCGAGGGGTAAGATGTATACCCAATTAAAATAAAGCAATTACTTATACGAAAGTTATTTAAGTTATATACGTAGGATTAAGCACTTTTTTATTAACCGAAGCGTATAGCCTAGTCGTAAAAATGCGATTACTCATAAAAAGAAAATATGACTAGGAAACTTTTCACGCGCCAGCACTAAAATATTATTTTATTTTGAAATAATAATACACTCCAAATGAAAGGGTAATTTTAATTTGTTTGAAATATTAAAATTGTACATGGAAGGAAGTAAATAGAAAGGAAACATAATCGCAAGAGCTATTATGAATAAAATAATATTTTATTTAAAACACAGTTTTATAAATATAAATTTATAAGTACAGTTTTATATTAAAATCTACACAATATGACGCGAACCTACATTGCAAATGCTAGGTAATTTATTAATGTCTTTGATAATTGCTTCCAGCTTCCACTAGATTTAATTTTTAGCCTACATTGTTTGTTTCATTTTGAGTTTTGAAATTCAAATGCTGCTGTATAAATATGAAGCTGAATTCAAAAGGATCCAAAACATTTTGTTTCAAAATGTCTGTCAAATGTAGCACATAATTTAAATACGCCTTATATGACTTTTTATCATTTTCGTGGTAGTAGGTATTTAAAATGATATAAAAGTTTATTACACAAAGTTTGTTTCAAGCATACATTTGAAAAGTTTATCGACATTTAAAACAAAGAATAAACGTTTGTAGTGTGTAAATAAGTGTGTAAATTTGATGTTAGTTAAATGCATTTTCGCGTGGCGCAAACAGTTTTATAAAGCCAAGGTTCTTTTATAAATTTTCCGATGCAAGTACTTATATTTACGATAAGAAGTTGCGATGTGCGTTTTTGTAACTATCTTGACTTTAATTGCTTTTAGTTTTAAGTATAAAAGTAGTTATCTCGTATATTTATTAAGCCTGGAACTTTTTCGTTCTTAACAGATAGAAATGAGGTTTGACATGTGAAGTATGTACACGGCAGGTAATATTATATTATGGTATAATAATTATATACCTTATATTTAAATAGCAATATTCACTAATAAGTCGTACGTCTCTGTTTTTGTTGATATATTCGCGCATCACGTACATCTAGTTATTAAAGTTCTATGAACTTGGCACAGATGGTAGACCAATATCCTCAATAAATCTAACTGAACCTAAGACCTGCCAGGCGCAGCTAATTACTCAGTAACTAATTACTAGCACTAAATCAGACAATCATAATTTTTCAAAGAAACTTATGTCATACTTTCTGGGCAATTTATATTAGAAAAAATGCTTTTAAAGAGTTAGAAGTCAAATGGAGTACATGGCGATAAAAGTCCACAGCGAGCGACGAGTGCTACGGAAACGAACTTACATTCAGTAAACAATTTTTTTTTTTTTAAATTAATGCATGAACATTGTCCGCAGTTTGCAGTTTGCACATAGCGAGTGAAATGAAAAATGCGGCATAGGTGTGTTAGAGAGAGTCGGAATACCTTTGCTCTGGCGGGCACAATTTGTCACTGTCTCCGCCAATTTCCCCTTGTAACTAGTTTTTTCTTTCGCCGCGTAAATTTAATTTCAGCTCTTTGTTGAACCAGTTCGAAGCGATTGTAGGTGACTAGAGTTTACTAACATTTTTTAACGTACACTTCGTTGTTCTGTACTTGTGGTGAAATAAAATTTTAAGTGTTTGCAAGTGCTGCTTTTCCGTTTGTTCGCCGATGTAGCGATTTGTGCATTGACTGTGTAAACATTTTGTTTTCGTTACTTTATTGATTCTTCACACAAATTTGTACGAGTTTTGAAGCAGAATGTTTGTAGCAGCACTTAACTATCAAAATAACTGAATGAATTTTTAATATTAATATTTATTGAAAATTAATAGATAAAATGATGAACTTGAAAGTTATTTTCTACACCCAATTCTTACTTTGCCTAAAGTAAATCCAATTTTGCCCAGAATGAGACAAAATGAAACATTGGTTTATTTTTATTTAATATTAAGTAATGTATTGCAGATGGAACGAGAAACGTATAGCAGCCGTATGCGGTACATTGAAAAACGTTTAAGAAAAGAGGAACGACTTTATCCCCCGAATTACAATCACGAAGAGAAATATTTTTATTAGTTAGATAGCTTTGCCAAATGTAAACGACATCCGAACGGTTCTTAAGAATAACATTCATCGTGGTTAGGCACCGGCTACGACAAAAATGGCATAGCGCCAAATACTCTCGGGAACAATAAAATTTCTGCTTAAAAGTTTTCCTTTGCTTACAAGTTTACCATACACCAATTTTTCAAATCAATTTAACATTTCAAGATGGGACGTTTATATCAACAGTAATTTGTACATATTCATGCAAATGTTTCGATGCTACACATGCAACATTTGTTTCATGTTCGGAGCGACATCTCGTAGAATATAAGCTAGATTACGTTTCACATTTAGAGTTAATGGACATCCCTAATGCTTGTGTTGTGGTATTTACTTTGTACATGAACGAGGCCGCACGACTAATACGCGCTATAAACAAAGCCGAATATAAATCAAGTATCTATCAGGTGTGGGTTCATTACGCGTTTCATATTCCTAACCATAAATCCGCAGGAGATACGAAAATAAATTTCGCCTAAACGATACATAAATCGTTGAATTTAGATTTTTCCTCCGAATTCCGAAAGCCTTTTTGATATTAATATCAGTTTGAAATTTATTTAATCATTGCTTTATTACGGGGGCGGAATTTCAAATGATAGCATTATCATCACTGTCACGTACACGGTCTGTTTTCGAGTGGTCATAAAAATTTCCTCTTTTAAGTGTAATACATTAAATTTATTACATCAGTTACATGCGTTTTATTTTTGTGTAAATATCAGGTAATGCGCGTGTGACAAGATTGAATAAGAAGTCGTAAATTTTTACGATAATGTGATGATGTACTTCCTTCGGTTCTCCATCTTATTTTTACTGATTACCTATATCCGAAGAGTCTTTATTTGTAGATTTTTTTGATAATAAAAACGTATAGCTCTGTTATGTGGTCCAAACCTTTTTTATCATATTTCAACAATTTGCCTATATTAGTGGTAAGGTTGTAATATCTATTTCATTACGTACACAAAAAACAACTAGGTCTACGCAGTACTTTGGCATAATCCGTATTAGATCAATTCCGAACAATATCAGCTTAGGTTAAGTTATACAATATTGTATCAATTGAGACCCGAAGCTTTGCATCAGCAAGCAGACCAGCTGCTGTTCTTATGGATATTACCTACTCGGGTCTTTCGTTGCATAATATGAATACTTTATCTATAATAAGATCATCGAACATTATTTTAATAAAGTGGTTTTGAATATGTTTGGTTCGTTAGTGATATGTGGGAACTCGGTGATAGTTTTGACACAAAGTGTGTATAAAACTTGATGCACATTTTTACAGATCATACTTTTTGTTATAATATTATGGTAACGTATTTCATAGTAAGCCAATGTAACTGTTGCAAACGAATTTTGTCAAAAAAGCTAGAGATGACATATTAGTAAAAACGAGCCCTAAACCGAGAAACCTTTATTTTAATGAATACTCCTCAAGAGATTTATATAGAATTAATAATTAAATATTTAATTCAAGGTAAATATTGACACAGTTACGCCAACCTCAAAATACGCAAATACCGCTGACGCCAATTTCGAAGTAGGATTATAACGAGTTTCAGTTCGATCGCTTTTGAAATATGTGAACCAAATTATGAAGTTATTTATGAAATTTTGAAATATCGATTTATTAATTTTCATTCATACTTTCCTTTGATATGTTACCTAATATCAATATTTCAAATCACATATTATGTATGTATGCACATTTTTACTGTAAAACATAGAGCTGTTTCAAAGTAGCAACTTTGAAAAAAAACATCGAGCAAATAAACACTCTTGGTATGGTTGGTATTTCATTAAATTAAGAGAATTCTAGCAATATTATTTCAAGCCAGCAAAGTTTAAAAGTATACCAGTTGCATTAATTGCTTGTGGTTAATTTTTAATGGTTTGTTAAGAACTGTACATAATTTATAATTACTTTGTCTTGAGCAAATCTTAACAAGTTCTACATTTTTAATTAAAATTTTATATTTTCACAACTTCGCCGTATTTTCATCGTTCTTGTTTGCACTGGAAAACTACGCGCCTAATGAATTTTAATTCGTTTGTGAAACCATCATTATTTTTTATGTAGCTTTTGTTTATTGTCAATTATATAAAGCAATTACATTTATTTTTTCTTAATTAAAATAAAAAAAAGAATTAAGATCAGTATTTTACAATGATTATAATTTTAATCCGCGTCTTATAAAAACTATTTGACGCACCACTGTTATACAGATAACAATATTCATCAAGCTTATGAAAAGGTTATTTTATTTTGTGTTACCAAAGAAGATAAAAATGTTGGGTAGAAATGAAAAATCGGTTTTTACGTCGACCCATCTATCTAATAAACCTAATATTGCTTCGATACGCGCTCAAGAGGCGTGAAATGACGACCCGACCCCTCCTCCTAGCTGGCTGCTCACCAATCTACCAGGACCCCTCACCTTCCCCTTGTCTAGCGTTTCGCAAGACTTTGCCAAAGAAGTTTGAGAACGCTACGGGTCTTGATACACTGGTTGTTTGACATTTCAACCCATTCGGCAATGTGTAATTAAGAGCCGGTAACGTGGTTTGCTCTGGTTGTTTTCACATTCTATTTGTATTATTTTTAATGGGATATGCAAGTGGGCATGGTGCAACTTAGTTTGTGTAGGTAACAGAGTGGCTTAATCAAATTCTGGTGAAGTCCTCTTCGATATTCTTTCTTATATTTTAAGGTAGAAAATTTCATTATTAATTTTATTACTAAGATAAAAATCAGTTATTATTTATAACTTCAGCAACTATTGAGGTCTACGAAAGAATTGATTCAGGTAGTAGGTACACATACATTAATTTATCAACACTTTATTTATCTACCATCCATCGCTATCTCTTAGACAGTCCATCCCACATTCCAATGATCCCGCAGCATCACAAATTACGTGAGCATCTGCTAGAAACAAACATGTGGAATAGCTTCACGTCCGGGACATTCCACCGCCCTTGTACAACTATGCGTCCGGTCGCGCGATGACGTCAAATTGTCTTGAAACCGAATTTCAATTGCATGCGAGAACTTTGTCAAGGCGCTTGTCTTGTAGGTACGTAAATTTTTCACTGAATTGTTTTGTTTGAGTATTTGAAACTAGATGTTATTGAAGGGAATTTCTTAGACATATCTTCGTTCGAATATTTGACTATTGCGTTGATTAGATGGACTGTAGGATTAATTCAGCAGTGTTTTAAATTACCATTTTTGTTTCATTGTGGTCATAATAAATCAATAAAATTATTACGCGTTGTAATGTTTATTGCGTCGTTTAGTATTTCACTGCAATATCCGTTCTGTTATAACGATAATAACAATCAAATTTTAATCACATTATTCATAATAAGCACTAATTATTTAAACGTCCATTAATACGCTAGTAATTAATTATCATATATTTTATTGTGAATTTATTTCAGAGTAAGTTAAAAATAAAAGCAGCATTTTGAAAAAGCGTTATCTGTAAGGTGAATTATAATTTTTACGATGTCACCTGTCTACCTTAATCAGGTAATGAGACAAACACGTACGGCGTAACGAGCATTTCATTTTAATATTATTTATATTTAAAGCTTTCTGACCGCTTTGGGTAAATCCATTCTGATATTTTAAATGCGAAAGTAACCTTGTTACGTTCTCACGCCTGAAACGCTTCGTGAATTTATTTTTATTTAAGTAGATAATATGATTTAAGACAAATATTATTTTGGACGGAGACAGATATAGATATGGAAATCTGTAAAACTAATGGCTATGTATTTTCAAAGATTTTTCTTGTGATGGAAAGTAAATATAATTTACTCTACATACATACATACATATACTACATAATATATGGTTCATATTACTGTAATTTACCTATATGATCTGCTTCTGATCTACTTGAAAGATATGATTCAAGATTTTGTTTTGACAGTATTTTTAATAACTTAACTTAATTTTAACTTATTCCCATGTTAATTAATGGAGGATATTAATAATAATATATCCTGAAACTTGTCTTCAATCAGCCAGTCTAGACTAAATTGTAATAGTTCGCTTGATAAAGCAATTTTCTGCTGGGCGATGATCGACCTCTCTTATTCTATGGACACTTCATTTAGCTACAAGTCGTTAGATTAATAATTATCGTCCATCTCAATTACGGTAGATCATTTTAAAAGCTTATTACGTCCAGTATGTAGATCGATAAATGATGCTTTAGAGATGAGTTGTTATTAACTTTCATAGAAAGATAAAAGAGGTTCATTAATTATACACTTTTTACTATATTTAACTAACATATCAGTTACATACAACGCTTCTTCTACAAGTTTATACTAACGTACTTACTTCTTTATCTTTAATGAGCGAAGCGGTGAGACTTCGCGAACATATTATGAGATCAAACTTTTACCGATCATGTTTCAGATTTACGTAACACATCAGGAACTTATTTTCATATTTTACTCAAAATAGCTATTGAGTTACGTCCCCTATAAGCTAGAGAAGATGGTAGATGATAGGTGGATAAAAAATAATAGTAATATAAACTGCACTTACTATGGTCGAAAAGCCGGGGATCGACAGTAGTAGTCGTCGTAGTCGGTGTGGTATGTTCATCCTCCTCCTCAGGTTCTAAGGTAGTAGTGGTGGTGGTAGTGCGGCGTTTTTTGCGGCCCTGCCGGCGCGGCGGGCCCGTGGTGCGCATGGGGCGGTCGTGCCGCTCCTGTGCGCGGCCAACCACAGCTGTGCCGCTGTCCGAGCCGGGCTCAGCGAGGGCGATCGCCACCAGTGATACGGCGAGCAGCCGAATCACTAGTGGCGCTAAACGCCACATCTTCCCTGTGAACAGAAGATAAGTGTCAATGAATTTTATAATTACCTAAGAACTGTTTAGTAGTCTGTAGTTTAGGGCATAGGGTATTAAGTTCTGATTATAATATACAGCACTAGCCAATACTGTGTTTGTAAAATTATTTTACTCGAAACTATATTGTTGTAGAGCTTTTTGACTAGATTTTCATTAAGTAATCATGACGAAAATCTAACTTATTAACTACCCTTAACTAGACATTTTTATTAGGAATTTGACAGGTTTTGAGTCAAGGTAAAATAAATACGTGTCGCGTAAAGAAGTGCAAAACTATTAACCACATTTACATTTGTCTGCTTGTACCTTTTGTGTTATATGACGTGAAAATGTAAAAGTTTCCAGTTGTTATGTTTAATACCAAGCCAAGTGTAGTTGTCAATGAGCAAGCACCGTATTGTTCTTTTTGCTGCAACCATGTTCTCAACAAATCGTATATAATAGGCCGGCCTTGTTTTATTACAGTTTTTAATAGCAATGATGTATGTGGGTGTTGTATTTTCTGTTATTTTATCGTAAAAATGGGACAGTACGTTACATTTACCTTTAAATGCCTACGTATTCGGCTTACTTAGAAGAATAAAAAATGTACAATGGTTCCTTTATTATATTCAAATAACATAAGTTAAATAGACTGTATTTGCATTTCTATAAAACGTCAAACAGTCTGAAAACGCGTTTCAAACATCACATTCCAACATCCACTGCGAGATGAATTTCATATAGGTATTTAAAGATTCAAAGTGGCACAATAATGTATCATGAACACAGAGGAACTGTCAAAGTTTTGTTAAGCACAACTACGCGTAGAGGTTATAACTGTCAAAGTTATTATTACTCGCCCGGTTTCCATTACGGCCGCTCTGATACATTTCCGACTTTATACAGTGCTGTAATAAATTTATTTGGCAGTATCGATAGTTGGGCAAATCAGATACGAGCGTAGCGAATTAGTTTACGTCGTGATAAATGTCAATAAAACTGAGTTATATGTGGATGCTTTTATTGTTCGGGTGGTCAATTATGTGAATTTAAATGAAGTGATCAAACTTGCGTATTATGAAGTGTTTGTGTGTTAACGTGATATGCAAGTGGTTAAATAAACTACTTTTTTAAAATTTATTTCTCAATCAGTTCTTATAAATTAGTAGTAAGTAGATATCTTTAACTAGTGTTATCATCTACTTGTTTTAAGAAAAAATAAAAAAGCAATATCGAGATTGAAAACTTCTTGTTTTTAAAAGTGTCAATATTATTTTTCAATTATCAACCAAGATGATAAATAATTGCCTCTCCACTTTTCATCTAGACGTTAAAAAGCATAATACAAAAATACTGTTAAAACAGTTACCTTGGTCCGCAGCCATCCCTCCAGCGCAGTCCTCATCCCTTGAGAAATCTATGAATTTATTTAAGATCTTCTAAATGCCAGTGTCAATTTTAATTTGGAATTTCCATTTACAAATTAGAAGTTCCATTTCATTGAGATTTTTTTTACGGCGCTATTTCGAGTATCGAGAATTATTTATCAGTACGAAAATAATATGAATAATTTAGTTTGTAGATATTGTAGGTGGATATTATCCGACGGTATCTTAACATTTGTCGTAATAGCATTTCGTTTAAATTTTGAAGATGGAAGACAGTCGTCAAGTCTGATGTCATTATAAATTCAATAGACCGAATGCTAGAACGGCGCTATAAACTGCGGGGTTAGGAGACTCCAGGCTTTATGATATACTCCTCTACTACTATGGCTTTATAATATGATTATTGTTATTAGCAGTGACGATTTCCCACGAAATCGCCAGTTCCAAATTAGTGTTGACGATTAATGTCTTCACATTATTCGTGATTTTGATTGGATTATGTATAAAGGAAAATAATGTACAGGTTCTATAGATCCGACTTTTAGGCGTAGCTCAATTTAACTGATTATAAGATTACAAAGGCTTTGTTGTCTAGAATAAACATTGAATAAAGGTAAGAAATACATTCAATCTGCTCAGGATTTATCAGTTTTACTTTGGACAGGTCGAGTATTGAACATCAAAGAAGAATGTTTAGTGTAATGAAAACTCGATATCTAAAGAGTGGTTGCGGCCGGCCCGTGTCAAACAATTTGGGAACGATTGACGTTTCTCTCCTCAAAATAATTCCTTCAAAACTTTGTCTATAACACAAAAATGCTTTTAGATAAATGACCTGTTGGGCATGATAAACTTTCGAACCCAACTTAAACTTCTGGGCTACATTTGGAGTACGTTAATAGGAATCGATATTAAATGCTGAGTATGTTATGATAGTGATAGGCGAATATGCTGTTACGATAGTAAATTTATATTATGCTGAATTTCACCTTGGCTTTTTAGTCTAAGCCGGTGTTTAAGACTATCACAAAATATTTAGCACAGAGTGGACGAGAAATAATATTTAATGATATATTAAATATGTCTTATATATTGGTTAATATAACTGTACCTTAAATATAAGTTACGTGAACAAAATTAATAATAATCAAATTTAGCATACTGTATTTGCCAAGTCTATCTGAGGCATTGATCTGAGGTATTTAATGACCACATAAAGAGCTGGATTTTATTAATTATATTTACTTTCAGCTAGAACTTTATTGACATCGATAAAACTTTTCTATCAGATTGGTCATGAAATATTAAATCATGAAATAAAGATAAAAATATTGTAAAAGATAAGGAATATTTCTCATTCATGCGCCAAAATGTGGATATTTTTAAGTAGGTAATTTCAATTAATTAAAGTTGTTTTAGAGTTTTGTAAATAAAACAATTTTGAACCTTCATAAGTATGAGATATTTGTTGATTAAATTTTTCATAGGGTTACGACTATGTTAGAAAATAAACATTTTATTAGAATATATTTATTTAAAATGCTCGCGTCCCGTCACTGAGCGACTTTATTAAGTCCTCATCCTATACTAATCTATTCGGGGAAAAATTCAACAATCTTAAAATCTTCTTTAGATCTAGAGCTTTATATAGTAGAAATACCTTAGTTTATTTTATTACCGTAGTTCTATAAAAATTATATAACAAATACCATGCTAAAGTAAAGTAAACGTAAAAATTCATAAATTATGAGATCAGTAAGTAGCTAACCCTAATTCGAAAACTGTTTCTTTTTTAATTTAGCACTCGAATTTTTCAGCAAACGCTAACACTTCAACCTTATATAAAAATTCGAATGCATTTAAGCAATTTAAAGGTGTTATGTAGTTATTCTCTTAGTTTATTGCAACTGTAATTTCAAGGGTAAATTTAATACCAACAAATGTTCTCGAAAATTCCTTTAGTTTTCTAGAACGCAGAAGCATCAAGATTCAAGAATATTATTTTTATAACAATTCTTTAGGCTAATAGCATTATAGCAAATCTTCCCAAGCATATGAATACTTATGGACGGTAATATAACAGATATATGAGAGCACGGACATTGATTTTGTAACCATAAATCAAAGGTAATCTTTTACCTACATGCAAAGTTTAGTGGAGCAGATAAATGGAATGCCTAGTTCAGGCTCTCGGAATGAGTTACCAGCTTTTGTAGGAAATATGGCTTGTATGTAAGTGTATTATTGGTATTTCAGTTATGGATACATGGAATTTATTTTGAATTGAAAAATCATGGTGAGAGGTGTGAATGTACGGCTTCTATAAGCCTTTGAAAGGACGTAATCTGCGCAGGAAATGTTTCAAAAGCTCTTTTTCGATAAAATCCATATTGTTTTTAGTATCATTGTTTGAATTTTCTATAACACTTCTTTATTATTACTTTTAATTTTTAAGGCACCCATAATTATGATCCAACAATTTATGACGATTCCCTTGAAAAATCTTAAGTTCCTTTAACCCTCATTGACAGTGCAGTTTCCTAATCCATCTAATTATGTAAAGTTGTCGCAAAAAATGCATTGCAGTTGAATATTTAAGCCCGAGGCATCAGGTGAAGCAGCTGTTCCAGATACACTCGTAGGAATCTTTTAGCGCCTCTACGCTACCCCTTTCAATTTATGACACCGCCGTGCATTTGAATAACTTTACCATAAAAATAGGCGTTTTGCGGCCAGGAACTTTAGCAATAAAATGCAAATGGTGACGTTGGTGACGCCTCCGCGTTACGATGCGGGTAAGCTAGACGTGGATAACTACTAGTGTTTTATTATTTATTTGTTTACATTTTAAAATAATTGAAGAAGTTTAATTATTGGTCCTTTTGTATACAGTTAATTTTATATTATGTAAGTACATAAACTAAACAAAATAAGTAACAATATTACAGATTATACAATGTATCCAGAAAATAACCATTATACAATGAAGCCAATTTCTAAGGACAACTTCTCTCTAAAGCAGGAAGAGTGGAACGCAGGAAGTAATAAAGATAATAAAAATATTAATAACCACCGTGACCTGGCAATATCATCAAAAACTGTTTCATCCAAAATATATTAAAAACCTGAAGCTGGAATTTACTCAAGCTCGTAAAAATGGAGAATTTTAATTTTGAACATGAGCGTGCTGCGAGCTTTTGCAATAAAAGTTTTTATATATAACTATATGTTTATGTGCTGTTCCGGGGTAATTTAAAACAGTATTATTGTTATTATGGTTGTGCCTCAAGCGTATGATGCTGCTGACGTTTTTGAGATTATGTACGAGTAGGAGAAGAAAACAAAATGAATTTACAATTTCAAACATTTCAATTAATATAACACACTACCTATTTGGTGGTTATATAGTCAAAAGTGAAAAATACACGTAGAAAACAATATAATTAACAATAAAGTATTAATTTTGGTCAAACAACTGTTATTTATAAACTCTTAGTAAAAGCAAATCATAGCTACTCCTACTTTAGAATTTATTCTCGTGACACGATAGTTTAATCTAAAGAAGTAGGTGTTAGAAGTAAGTAGTTATCAAGCTCTCTTATCCACATAATTAGGAATGGTACAGATGCATTGTACATCTGTTCCATTGATCGATTTTTCTCATCAACTTTTTCCCTACTTGTAACCTACCTTTTGCTTTTTTTCGAGCATTCTCTGTAGATAAATAATAACTTACAGCACGTCATTATATCCTAGATCATTATACCCGGAGATGACGAACAACTTTTTAATAACGTTCCTATTAAAATTTGTTGTTAGAGTACGTTAGTTTTTATGAAGTCCTGTTAGTATTTGTGGGGTTGTTAACAGCTGCTTTTCACAACTGATTGATTTTCTTTACGGGTAAGTAAGCGAGAATTTAGAGGTGTTAACGCTCGAATGCTTAGGTACCGCTTGTCAAACGATAAACTGACTAACGTTTTTAGGTAAAAAATATAAACCATACATACTAAACTATACTGACAGAACTATAGAAATTTATATTTATCACAGATTAATAAATTTATATTTAGTTCCAGTAGTAGTGATCGATCCTACACTCAAGCGCAGAAATCATCATTCTGGCTTATGTAGTCCCGGGGAGCACAAACTCGAAATTTGACACAGATAACGTAGATTTCTACACGCCCTCTCCCGCCCTAAAGTTTACCGTATTCACTTACGCGAAATTTCGTCGTTTTTAATTTGAGATTGTTAGAATTACCTGAGGCCGGTTCCATTGTAGACTGGGTTCAATGCGCCCCCCTGCGGGACCGAAAAATTGTTCAAGGTACTTTCCACCTCAGTGAAACTGGGGTAATTAACTGAAGGGGGACTTCAAAAGCTGATCTGCCATTTAATATGAGGAAAATTAATTTAGATAGACTTTGTTTTCATTTTAGGTGCCTTTGTTGGATGATGTTTAATATGGATAAATGCCTTTGTAACTAATTAATGTTTAATCATTTTAGAACGTATGTTTTTATGTGTGGTGTAGGTACGCGTGGAACACCTAGTTGCGAAGCACGGTATAAAAGAGAGATTATAACAGCTAAATATTTTAAGAGTAAAGTCGACATCCATAGGAGGAGAGACAAACAATATCAAACTCTTTGGAAATTAATTTTGGAATCTTTAGACTGTTTTAATCACTTAATGTTAACGTCACATAAGCTTCATAAATAAGTAACAGAATAACTTAATGAAAATCGAATACGGGTTGGAAATTAACTGTGTAATAATTACTTATCTACAGGGTGGGTTTATTTAATTCTTGAATACACTGACTGAGATTGGACTAGTGAAGCCAAAAAGGCAATGTTACTGCCCAGCAGTCGTTCTCAAATGTTTGTGAATCGAAAGCAAATATTACCTGGAGCAGTGCACACATTTCATGTATTACAGGATGTATCAGAAAGTTCTTTAGCACACATTGATCTTTCTTTTAATTGCAGTTAGACGCCGTAAAAAGACCAATCGAAAAAGCTTTTTCCATCTTTCCAGTGGATAAAAATAAATAGACATCAAAGTAAATGTACATTGGTAAAATTGAGTTAATCGAAAAAATCTTAAAATAGTGCTTTAGCAGAACATAAAGTAAAAAGTAATTAAAAAATATTTATTCAAAAATCAAGCATACAATCTCGTTGAACTTATGGCAATAAGGCTGTTAACACAGTAAATAGAGTATACATTATTAAAAGTTATTTAAATTAAGTCCTGTAAGTGACCCCTGAATAAACTGCTTCTGTAATAAAATATTAAATGAAAGGAAAAATAGTGAAAAACTATAACAGATATGTCGAATCACATATACATTATAATATATAAATGAATGCAAATCCGCCCTGTGTTACACATCGTATTTTTATTTTATAAAGGCACCCACCCTATGATGTCGTAATAAGATTTCAAAAGCTGACTGACAGTATCAATGTTTCTCTGTACGAACGATCCAATATTTATTATTAAATGTGATAGTATATTCCGTTTGTGATACTATTCGAATTTTGTATACAATAAAATATTTAAGTTAAAAAACATTTTTGTACACATTTATTATTTAAGTTGAAAGTTCGAAGGACAAAAGGTCGTATTTTTGTTGTGTGTGTACAGTTTTACTTGAATATGAAAATGTAGTAATAAACCCCTTAAACAAATGATTAAAAAAGACATTGTTTGAAATGGCTGAATGAATTTAAATTAATATCTGTTTTAAAATCAAGGCGGACCTTTTACTTTGAATTGGATTCACTCCTGTGCTGCCCGAAACTTTTCAATGGTGTTTGTCAAACGCGTCCCAAAAGGACCGTGTAGGTAATTAAGGTCTATTGACACAACTTTTCTCTGCGGTCTTAAAAACAGAATGACAATTAGTATTTACCTAAATACGTGGACACGTAATTAAAATTAGCACCCTGTTTATATTTGCACAACCTACGAGCTGACAATGCTTGTAATTTGGTAAGTACACACTTTATTTACATAAAGCCATTTGAAATAAGTGTGTTATGTAATAATGCTTATAATTAGATAAAAAACTTCTGACTATTTACCATAATGTACCTAAGTCCATTTCAAAAAGTACTTCGTTATATCTCCATGTCCGATGAGTAGGAGTTTAATATTTTAAACATGTCAAAAATTCATAGTGGAATTTGCCATTGTTATCTATTATTTAACTTCAAATTGTATCCAAATAACAGTTTAATAAAGCAAACAGCGAAATATTTCTCGTTAAATATTATTAGATCAGAAAATCGTTTTGTTATTCAGTAAAATAGGAATCATTCCCCGGCAAATTATACTGCCTTCTATTTTAGTCCTGACGGCATTCGAGCACGCAAAGTTTGCAAACTATGATCGTCTTCAAGAATGTCAGCTGAAAACTATAAAAGTCGGAGCCCTATTAAAGTGCTCCGCCACGATATTCATGAGCTGTTCGAAATGTAAAACGTCAATTCTACGTCGAATCCTTAAGAATTATACTCGGAATTGGATCGTGGTTTCGGAATTTTACAACGAACTCACCCAGAGTGAGGTAACCTAATTTTATGGTACGTCGTCGGAATGGCATTGCTTTAACGTGTCGTGATGCCTCGCGAAACCGCTTAGATTCGATCGAACATAGAAAATTGTGTGTTACCCGTCTGAGAATCTGTTACGGTAATCATTCGGTAATATGCCCCGTCAAATTATCTAAACCACGCCGGAGAATTTAATATTATGCGAGTTACGTGTAATATTCCGGAGTATTTAATATTCCGCAGTATTATAGTGGTGATCGTAGAAATTTGTTAAACAAATCTTTTTGTAAAACTAGGTGAAATATAGTATTATGTAAGCTGGCTTCATACCAACATTTTATCTCGTGTTAGTGTAACATTTTCTTTATAAAATATCACGTGTTTTATTGCAATGAAAAGATGTTTGATAAGATGGTTCACGCGACACGTTTGTTTGAAAATGAATTTGGAACCGGAGCGTATGAAAGCATGCTAGCGAGCATATAGTTAAGTTACAGAGGCGAAAGGTTTTCCTTATTTTCCTACAGTCTCCCTATTTTTCTCGACGGGCATCCACATGGGACGCGCCCGTACATGGTTTTTAACTTACCT
Source organism: Colias nastes (assembly GCA_907164665.1). NCBI lineage: Eukaryota > Metazoa > Arthropoda > Insecta > Lepidoptera > Pieridae > Colias > Colias nastes. The sequence continues at coordinate 20,408 of CAJQZM010038716.1, forward strand.
AACATTCTGAACTGCAGGTGTGTCGGCGTTTTAATGCAGTCTTCGAGTTTTAAAATGGGTATCGTGAACTATCGCCTCTTTTACTGCATTTTCATTTAATAATAAGTGAAATGGCAAAATCATATTTCTCGTTGTTTAGAAACTACAAATATACATCACTGAAATCTGTTTAACGTATGTGGAAGCTTTTAGTGAAAACATATACAGTAACAGATTATCTTGAAGATGCGAAGGCTTGGAAATGAATTGCTCTACTTCACTCCAAATACTTGCTATATTGTTTCGCACTGTTGTGTTTTGCTTTGTTATATGATCATATACCTATATACTATAATTATAAGCCATGGTAATTCACGTTCAATTGTTTCAGTCATTAAAGCTCGTTTAAATTAATAGGATGTGTTTAAATGATATTATTTTACCAATACTTTCTGATTAAACTGAAACAAAATTTCGAGCAAATTTTTGTGAAGCTTATATTGTAATTTAGTAGTAGCAATAATTTAGTAATAAATAAGTAATTATAATGGGTAAGTGATAGTAAAATTTATTTTGACGAAAAAATATATGAAACTAATAGAAATGTCACGTAGGTTTCAATTACCTGCTAATTATTACGTAGCTCACTGAAAACAAAAATTATTTTAAAACAACGTACAAAAAATTTTACTCCATGTCCTAGTGCACATGAGGGTAAGATCGGAGAAATAAAATCAGCATTGCACAAAAATGAAATTTCCCTGAATGCGCCTCGCAATGCATCGATTCACTAAACACGTTTTACACAATCGTTTTAAATTGAGAGGAAGCGACAAAAACTGTTCCCTTGTAATTTTAGAGTCCACAGCACACAGGCTATGAGTGTATCCCAAAAGTAAAGCAAACATCTAAGCTGTTGTGCTATTAACTTTGGTAACGTTAAACTTTTCACATTAGTGCTTTTTATCGGACTACCAAAAATATACCTTACCGCCTTACTTTTCTGGGTACTGTAATTTTGAATTGAGGTTGTAGTAAGAAAGAAAGAAAGAAAAGAAAGAAAATACATTTAATCATAAATACAAATACAACATAATAACTTACAACTAATACACTTTAAGAACAATAAAAATTTACAAATAAAATAAAAAAAACAATAATGCATTGGATATATTCTAATATTTAGTCAGTATTTGTGATTAGGATTAGTAGTTTAAGACTCACGTTAATGCCTGACAAATAAACATGATGCTTTTAAGGAGTTAATCTATAAAAATGTAACAATTTTATCACTAAACAAAGCTAACCGGCCATTTTGATAATATTTAATAAAAAATGACAGTTGCTAAAAATGTAAATGAAAATTCCTTGAAAATTCATACACTATGTTAAAATAAATAGCTATTTATTACACGCTGTTTCACTCGATTTGATCATTCAATAATTCGATATCCATTTCAGTATCATGTTTCTGTATCACAACGCTACGTTATCACGTTAAGTTTTTATGGTAAAAATTTTATAACAGTAAATATTATTATTGACTAACGTGCTATTTCGTGCTGTCACACACACACACACACACACACACACACACACACACACACACACAC
>CAJQZM010038716.1:22009-95401 GCA_907164665.1 Colias nastes
CACACACACACACACACACACACACACACACACACACACACACACACATACACACACACATACACATACATACACACACAGAGATTTTATTAAATTCTTTCTTTTCTTTTATGTTTTTGCATTGTATTCATTCATATTGTTTTATTTCTGTTTCTGTAACAGTGTTAAGGACGAGCGGAACCTCCTGACACAAGCATTTTATTTGCTTACTAGGAGTGTTCCAATCACAAATTTGTTTAAGACCTAATGTAAAGGAAAGAAATAAATAATTTTGAATTTTTTTTGAATTTTTTGAAAAATAACTAAAGTACCTATCATAATTAATTATATTAATTCTTTCTTAGAAACTACTTTGTGTTAGTCCGACTGCGTCACATGGAAGAATGTATAATATAATGCGTCTATGGCACTCTCTGAAATGTAGAGAAAACGTGTCCGAAATAATGTCCAGACAGTAAACTTTTATATTAATATTTCCAAGTTAACTTGATTTTACGTTATCGCTTTGACAATCTAGGATAGCTACAGTCTACCGTATCTGCACTGTCCTCCGTAAATGGAACTTAGTTTGCTGTGCTATCTATTTTAAAGTGTCACAACACTCAGAGAGCGTGCCTTCATAATTTTGTTAAGCAATTTTAAACTGCTGAAATTGAATTGCACTAGGTAATAAAGCAAAGTCCTTTGTTGGACTGCGTATTTCGCAATATATGAAGTCTGCAGTAACAGTGCTACGATATTACACGGAGTAAAAATATTCGTTAAGATTCAAAAAGTGTTATTGCATTAATATTTTGGTTTAACCGTTAAATTGCATTTCGTGTGAAGCGTTTCGCGTTTATTCGGCAAGTTTTCTGTGTGCTACGTTGAAATATTTTCCGCTGGAATGCGACACTTTCCTTGAGCTCCTGTTGTACTTTTTACGAATTTTAATGCTACTAATATAAACAAATTTATTGTAACAGCTCCTTCATTAAAGCTAAAGTTGTTTTAAACTATTAGTGACTTATCAAAAGATTGAGATTTGATGTCATTCAAAACTATGGGTCTGTAATAATAATGAATTACGCCCATATCAGTTCATAGTACCACAAAATAAGTCGAAGTACTGAAGTACGATCTTAAAATACAGTTCAAGTCACAATACAACGTACAGCACTCTCTAATTAGATTAAACGAGCGTGACATGAAAGTGGGGTACACAAATGACGTTATAGCACAGACTACATGTGAGATGATGTGCACAAACTTCTGACTGTGAAACTTTGCTTCGTGCACCGGGTTCCGTATCTGCATTTAAACAGAAAACATCAGTAATCCAACAACTTTTTGCGTACGACAGACTTGAATTTAACTTCCGCGACACAACGTTGTTAAATTAAATCAGTTCCACTGTCAAAATGTTTCATGATGATTCGAAGCAGCTTTACTAAGTGCTACTGTGACGATTTTGCTTATTCTATTGTTTCTATTATAAATAGTAATTAAATTAAATTTTAATGGTTATTTATGAGGATAGTATTTATATTCATGAAAATTAATTCCTATGCATTTGTTTCGCTAAAACTAGAGTAAGACTTTGGACCATTTGGCAAATTTTCGTCTTGAAATATTTGGGAAGTATAAAAGGTGAGAAACCTAAACAACAAGCTTTAAAAAAAAATTCACAACTATAATATAAAATAGGTGATAATATGAAGTTCTCCGGTCATCTAGTTATTTATAAAGCCCCGTGATGGGGCAGTTTTTTTACTTTTTTCTTTAGGAGAAGGGATTATTTTAAGACTGACCTACTTGGTCTTCTTTTATAAGACTTATTTTTCTTGAATTCAGCATCTATCTATTATCCATTAGATCGCTTAAGTGCAAGACGATTCAATAGCATATGGTTAGAAAATAAAATCCCTGGATTACATTATAATAAATGGTTTCTGTTTGAGGATATAGGAATGATTAATTAAAAAGAATCATTGTGAATTTATTTTATATAATTGTAAAAGTCGTGTCTATTTTTATTTTAGCTCAGTAATACAAATGAAGCAAACATTAATTTCGTTAAATAATACTCAAGAAGCATGTTAATCTCATATTTAAGTAAGGCAAGAAGACAAAGGTACATTAAAACGCCTCCATCATCAATATGATGGGACTCATCAAGGGAGCACCAAAAACCCTTTTGTTGAATTCATTAATTTATTTAATGAGCTAGACTACAGACCTTTGTTCCCTCTATACGTAAGTCCATTGTTTTCTAACAAAGAATGATCTTACTAGTTATATTGATGATGTAAATACGTTTATTATAATTATCCGTTTGCTTTGTGATTCGGCAATACCATCTTCAAATGAGCGAGTTTAGGTAGTAATATTAATAATACTTTGTTCATCATTATAAGATTTTGTCACGGAGCAGAATAATCTAATTAATATATTATGTGTGTTAAGAATACCATTTATTTGTCAAATTAATTAACCGTAAACGTAAGTTTTTGTGTTCATTAGGTTCACAGGATCTCTGTGGTTTTCGTATTCATTAATGAGTTTTGATTATAGCCTTTTATATTATTTAATAGCTTAATGTAAATCACGGATATCAAACATAAATATTTTGAAGAACTCACAACATATCACACTTGATTAATGAAGTAATAAAATTTCATAGATATCGCAAATGTAATTAACTCATTTGTAGTTAATAAAATAATATGATAATAAGCAAACTGCATAAATATAACGAGATTAAAAACAATATAACCCAAGATTAAGTTCTGCAGATTGAATGTTTACGAGGTTATTGTATGCGGTAAAGTGAATGGAAAGATTTCAATTGGGGCTCGCGTCTTATTGAATTATAGGTCGGTGGTACGTGAGCGAGTGCGGGCCGTGATCGGGCCACCGTTGTTCGATGTTTGTTCGATTTCCGTACGTGTGTTGCTGGCTTTAATCGATTTTTGAATGATTCCCGTCGCGTGCTTCCGCGCTCGTGCATGCTCTCGCTCCAAATTTATTATTTATTCTAGAAATGTTTGAGTTAGGTAGCCATCGAGCGGAATTTTAGCTGCACGAGAGACTTCCTTTGTTTCTCTGTGTATATTATTTTACGTGTCGTATATCTTCAGCAATATTTCGAACAGTTTTGCCGCAGTGGAGTTTATATTCTCGTAACTATAGTGAGGGACGTTGGTAAGATGTAATTTTAATAAATTGAGGACACGTAATACTTTTTACGGTTCATTCTCCTTTGTTACTAACCAATTTCCGAAGATATTATTGGAAAAATATCCTACCCTTGCTTATTTAAAAGCTTAATGTTTGACACGTACAAGGTTCATTTGTAATTTTAAAAAGGCCAAATTAATACCCAATGAAAAGGAGAGACAAGAGAGCGGGCAATCTAAAGAAATTTAATCCGACGATGGGCCTACCCGCCGACACAATAAGTGAAAGGGGTTTACAGGTACTTCGGCTAAAAAATTGAGGTAATGGAACGTGAATAACAATTCGGTCCTCAGGGCGGGGCGGGGGAGATTGATGGTCCCCGTTTGTAGCATCTGTCGCTCCAGTGATCATTGATTATAGTATACACCTAGTTTCTTCGTTTCAACGTTTCTTGTCACCCGATGACTTGAACTTTGGTGCGGAGATTACTTTCCCTTTACGCGTTATTTAACTTCGGAAGGATAAGAGCGTATTTGTCTGATGAAACGGATGAAACTGAAACAGCTTTTGTTTCGGTTTTTTATCGGATTAGTGTATTGCGTTTAAAAAAGAATTTTAAAATAACTAAAAATAACTAAAAATTCAAAGTTTTTAGTGTATTGCGTTTAAAAAAGAATCCGATAAAAAACCGAAACAAAAGCTGTTTCAGTTTCATCAGACAAATCGAAAGTTTTTGTTTATAATTTATATAATATTCAGTTCAGACTTGTATAACTGTAAATAATTAAATTAACGAAAACTGAGAAAAACTTTCAAATGTCTATATTGTTTCACTAATTTGTTTTCTTTGGTTACGCGTATTTACTATGCTAATTATAAAAGGGTTAATTAATCATAGCGTGATTTACAGAAAAGGCTTAATCTGTTCATAATGAGAGGATCAAAGAGAGCATACCTAATTTAGATTAATAATCCTTTCCACACTTTTAATGTCTAACATTTTTTATACATTAACCGCATTATATTCTTAAGTGCTGGGTTGTTAAAGGCGTTTTCAAACATATAGCTACATTAAAATGAAATTTATTCATTCATATTACGGTGTTCAACAATTGCCTGTCTTACGCTTCAGTAGGCAATACCTATAAATAAGGTCGGTGAAGCAGCCGACATTCCCTGGGCGGTATTTACATGGACTAGACACCCTTGATAGTTCAAATCATAAAGCCCAATTACCTCAGCTGCCGGCAGTTTGATCTGCTCAGTATCTTTACTTAGGCAATTAAACTTACGCTATAGCTGAGCTGAACAAACAAGAAGTTGTATTGTGTTAACTCAAGCAGCGTCAAGCGAATACCGTGAGTTGCAGTTTGGAGCATGGCTTGGGATGCTGTTTTTACATAACTGTATAAGGGGTGATGTTTGAACAGCTTATATGGTAGTTTCTTTGTTACAGTGTGCAGATTTATATGGGATAAAATGTGGCGTTAAATAGACTCAGTTTTTAATATTACAGACGCTAACTAACTCACTAACTTAAATCCCCATGGTGTCTTTAGAATTTAAGTTAGTAAGCCAGTGAGTGTATTAATAAGATGTTAACGACATTTTCAACACTTTGAGATTTAAAATGTTACATCATTTAAAATGTACCGTAATATAAATACAATTACCTACATACATTAATGGGCCTTAATACGATCGTACATCAAAGTACAATATTTCACAAACTTTCTCAATACCTCTTAAGTAAGATCATTTAGTAGTTATATTATTATTTAATGGTTTTAATGTAAGTCACGATAAGGTAAACAGTTAATTTATTCGCTTTCTAAACAAGCAAAATACGCTAATACGATAGTTTCATTTTAAAATAAATGCCTTTGCGAAGTTCGTGTCCTAGTTAAATTGGCATAGTATTGCGAAGTTTCAGTGTCCTACTGTATTATTATGATCTAAGCTTGATAACATCTAAACATGAAATGGCTCTTTGAGGATGAAATAAAATCTATGAATTCTGATGTTCACTGCTTTGGAACACGCTAAGGATGGTTTAGAGGAAACGAAAACAGGTCTGAGCTTTGCCGGGGGCGGGCGCGGAACTCTGTGACCGCGAGGCCCTCGGCTAGGGCTGGCACAAGCTGAAACATTGTATCGAATGAATCTGGAATTTTTCTTGAATTTTATAAGGTCGTCGAGATACACTGAATAAATATATTATGCAACATCCGTTATGTATATTGCAACATTTTCAATTTCACGCTATAGTGGAAAAATATCATGTAATAATGTGGCGTAAGAACTCCTTTACATTGTAAAGGTTATTTTAATAATAAAATTTTAATAATTTTAATTTAGAATGTATCATAAATAGAAAGGAAACAGCAACGAATTTAATTCAAAGCTATCACTTTTTATAATAGGCAATTTATTTGAGCTCGTTATTTTTATACAACAAAAGCTTTTAACCATGGTCACCGTTAACACCGTTCCTTCATTATACGTGCACCCTGCAGCGCCGAAAACGAGTTTCGACAACCCTAGCCATACCAGTAAATAAGGATTAAGGGATATTGGAAATGGGTTATTCACTCCGTAAGGAGGATTTACCGCATACGCTGAAATATAAAGTTTTCCGTCATGTTAACATATTTATACCTTTGATTGCCGGTTTTTACCTGGCAAGCGAAGCTTTTAATCAATGAAAACTTGCTATGATACTAGAAGACCTATAATATTAGAATTCGTGTAAAATAAATAATATGAAGATTTAGCATAAAATACTTTTCTAATCGATAGTAATTTCAATTACCTCTGTGAAAATAAGAAAAGTACATTGTTGTTAGTCAGTACGATGAAATATTTATAAGTTCATAAAAATATAATTAGAACTAAAAATGATTATTACAATCTCAATTACGATTATTATCTTCTCAAAGTATATTCATTAAAAAAAAGAAAAGGAAGGAAAATACAGTGTCCATAAAAGTTGAATTCTAAAACTACACGATCGAAAAACATGTAACAGAGAATCACTACAAAACATCATACATGACCAAGCTCATTAATACAGCCCAGATTTATTGTTATTAAAGTTGCATAGTTAATTTCAGCGGGAAAGGAAATTTCATATTCAGTATGAGTACGATACAAGACTACAGCATATGGCGACTGAAACATATCGCAGGTAAAACGAAGCTATATTTCACGGGCTCTAATCTTAGAACTTGCTGGAAATATTATGCATTTTTTAAGAATGGGAATAAAATGATTCGAAACGTTTACGCTATTTAGATTGAAATATAAGTAATTGATTGTACGATATTTATTTGGTTAGTCATAATAAGTATGCTTGATGCCATTATTTACGCAAAGGGAACAAAGCTCGAATAGTTTGCTCACGACAAGAAAATAAATTTTGGATTTTATGACAGTAGCGTATAGTGGAGTTAATTATGATGATACAAAATTATTGAAAAATTAAATTAAATTATAAGGTGTGGTTTATGGCACATACTCTACTATCTAACTAGTTGTCCATATTAATTTACCTATTCAGTTGTATAAACGTTATTAAATAATAGCTCTACCTTTGCTTTATTATTAACCTTTATAATAGATATTATAGGACGGAGTGCCGGTTTATGTACTATATGAAATAACCCCAAAAACCTAAGCACGTTGTGGCAAGCACAAATTTGTTAATAATTTGCGCCCCAAAGGTTTACCTTCCCGTAAAGGTAATACCAAAATTCAAGGGGTTCGAAAATAAGCCTCATAAGATTATGTAGAATGAAAATCACGATGCAAAATGTACTTAGTGGGATTAGGCATACGTGTTAAGCTTTTTGCTGTGATGGGATTCTCTCCGGGTGTCTGGGACATTTTTTGATATAAAATGTCGACAAATTTGTCAGTTAAATATTCACGTGAGACCCGAAATTAAGGAAAGGTACTGTCAAATTATTTGTTTCTTTATTTTTTTTCCTTGAATAATATATTTAAAAAATATTGTCAACATTTCTAGGAAATAATATCAATGCTAATTTTATTGCAATGAATATTATTATTTATGAGTATCTGATCCGTATTTCCCGTTCGATAACATTGACCTAATAAAATGTTGGCAATCACGAAAGTAGTAATTGGAAATTTATTGGCCAATAGGAAAGATATTCGGATTTATCATAGTATTTTAACATAACCGAGGCCAGGGAAATATGGGTTTAATTATCATTAATAATAGAGTAACATTTCCATCATACGCATTGAGCACTTTGTTGATAAATATTCGAATGTTTTGAGCATCTTACCCCGAAATAGCGAACCGTACGATATGTAATATTTACGAAACTTTAGTGAATGAAATAAAATAGTAAGTGAATGTTTTTCACCGGCTAAAGTAATACACATCTAGGTGTTTCGGAAATTGGATTAACAAAATCTTCCGCCTCGCCTATATTCCCCGGATAGGTTTTCCAGATAATTTGTAGTCTGTGCCGGCTGCGATTCTAATACGATCCAGATAAATAAAGTTCAAGCAACGAGTCAAGCAACGGCGTTTCAATTAAATGTTAAATCTATTTAGCGTATAATGGCGCCAATGTGATTGCGTAATACAATTACGGTTTACTTTTTGTAAAAGCTACGTGTTAATTGATTTTAGATAAAAAACGCTCAATTTCGATAATGTACCGTGCGCTCCATAAAATAAATATTCTTAAAAAATTAAGTGCCAAGAGAAGGACGATTTTCTTTGCCTGTTTCATTGAAATTTTCTTTAATGTCGTCTTTGTGTCTACAGGACTGTAGCACTTTTTTATCCGTGATAGGAACTTGAGCGAGGCGCTGGTACTAATTAGAAATTTCTGTTCTAAGAAATTGTATGGAGATGAATTAAATACATATTAAAAAGAAAACGTACTCGAGAGATTTTCTTGGAATTAATTTATATTCATTTATAAAAATATATTCGTTCGTACATTCACCTTATTACGCTAACCAATATTTGTTTTGAAAAACTCCAGTACCTTAATATGTAACGGTAAATATATTTTGTCTACAACGATTTTGATTATAGAATATTAATATAATATACATTTTCTAATGAATCTTTACTATAGAAATAATTAACGAAGAGTATACCACATAATAGGATAATGGTTAGATACCTATTTCAATAAAATATGTGTATTATTTTGAACATGGGTATAGAGGCAGTGGGTATTGAACTACCCATATATCTTATCTATATAAAATAGTATATATGTACAATATATGAGTAGTTCAATATCCATGTAAAACATAATAATATAACTAGATTTAGGACGATCTTTGCTAAGCATATATTATTCTTCAATCATTCCCTTGTACAAAATATTATGTACGCTATTTGCAATCCTTATATTATCGAACATAGAGTTCTATATAAATATAGTACATTGGTATCTCGAAGATTTGACTTGGAGAGTGGTCGCGGATTCTGAAATCCCAAGTGACAGATACCATCTGCGCAAAATATTACTCGTTTTAAAGTTCTAAAGATGCACCGTGTTTCGTATTACAGGTATGTGTATGTATTGCTTGCTTTTATATAGATTTAGGTTAAATGTGAGCATTCTTTATTAATATATACAAAAGGCACCTATAAAATATATATAAAAATGGCATTTTTCTCCACACTGTCCATATTGTCCTTTAGATTTGGTTACAAAATATGATTTGAGGTATTAAAAAAATAAATAGGTACAATTCTGTTATTTTAGTATATACATTTATATCTACTGTATAATCTCTTAATTAAAATATCTAAATCTCAAATTAAACATAATATAATTGACTCATGAATATCGGTCCTATCCTATTACTTGGAGTAACTTCAACATATTTGTTACCAGTTGATAGAAATCATAAAAACTACCTTTTACAAATAGTTAGATAAGTCGTTAATACTATAATCTAGATACCTACTACAAATCGACAGTAATTATATATCATGTATCCTAAGGCGAAGAAGCCTTATTCACTGTAGACTTAAGCCAGGCTTAATGACACTCGGATTTGTTATACTGGAAATCAATATAATTGTATTTAATCAACCATTGGACATTAGCTGTTGATATACTTTGTAAATAAGAATGTACGCAGTACGGTTGGCTTTACCTGGCTCGGCTTCAAAAAAACTTAACAGTCCTTTTGTAAATATCTGTTAAAAATAGAATAATGGTTTATTTCGTAATTAATGATCTATTTCAGGAGTATTTTCCTTAAAGTGACAGAAAGGTGACAGATACCTTCCTTTTTCATTTTCGACCCGTACTTCAAAATACGAAAATGGTTTCAGTAGGTAATAATATAAAGCTGGAATGACGTCACAGCCCTAGTAATAAAACGGTTGTCGGTAGATATTAATACAGTGCACTGTGACATAAAAGGAAACCGGTACCCTTAAAAGCTTTCGCAGTATCCTTGTTAAGTTTAATCTTTTGTCTTATCAGCGCTTTTATATACATAATATATATTGCAAGAGCAGATTTTTTGTATGTATAGCGTAAGTATAAACTTTAAGTAAATAAATTTGAGGGGTTTTTCGCTTGTAAAATATAAAATAACTTAATTATTAGTAGACCATTTTTTAATTTGCTGGGATATCACGAATGACGATAAATAATTTTATGGCATGGATGCTATCATTTTTATACATTTCCATAATAAGATTAGCTGTTTATCCATTTACAAGACCGAGGTCCTTTTACACATTTTAAATTTATGAAGTCGGTGACGGATTCGACTTTAAAATTGTAAAAGTTTTGTGGTGTCTCTTTACGCAAAGTTTTTTGTTGTTGTTTTGTTTAGAATGCATAATCACATGGAATATTAGAGATGTTAATACTTTGCAGAAATACAAGTTTTGTCCCAGAAGTTTAATATCAGTATTTACTTGTAGAAATTCTTGCGCAGCACATAGAACAATAAAAAAGCGTGTGTGTCGCACACGTGAAACTTCTTTGGCAAGATTCAAAGATACTATAATCGTCGCCTTACTCCATGACGTGACGGTATTGCCATGACGCAACCTTGAAATTTTACTCTCAACGCGCAAAAGAAGTTTCACTTCAAAAATATTTTCAATATCATTTACTGAACTTTCTTATATTATGTTAGGAACATGCTGTTTATTATTTTTGGATCCCAAATATTTATGAACTTCATACTTCAATAATGAATTATTTTCCATTTTGACAGTAGGTACTTCTGTTTTCAGCCATGCAGGATGAAATCATTTGAGCGTTATTAAAACGCAAGGTGAGGCTAAAGTGTGATTTCAAAGCTTTCTTTCAATATTCAAGGAACCGCGATTTTATTAAGTTTTATACTAAATGTGAGTGTGGGTTTCACAAAGAATTTGATTTTAATTTTAATAAGAACTTCGATATTGCCAAAGAAATTGTGTAATTCTAATAAAAAAATGATATAAATTGCGATTCAAAAGAACTCGCAAAGAGCCTACATGACTAAAAGGTTTTAGTTAAAAAATTTCTACGAAGTAAAATATTTTAATATATGGTAGTTTGAATGTACTTTGAAGTTTTTCTTTTTCTATATAATATGTGACACAAGTGCGTTGAATGAAGGTTTTTAAAGTTTAGATGTACCTACAAGTGTACCTAAATGACAAAAAGATTGATGTTTCTACATAACTACTAAATTTATTATTATTAAATTATTATAACCGAATGTACTTTAATAATAAATGAAATTCACTAAATGTCGATTCACGTTGTTTGGTTTGTAAGTTTGTATTACATTATGTGAATTAATAATTATTTATTAGACCTTAATTTCTTTAAAAATTTCCTTATTTTGCACCCGTTGAAGTTTAAACAATTTTATTTATCTTCCGTACTAAATCACATTATTCTCATGATGAATATGCAATGGGTGACCACTAACAACCAGAGCCCAGTTGGACCCATTTACCTTTGTGTCGAGAAATCGATTAGACGGGTTATTGTAGTGATTCACTCCAAGCCGAAGTACTAGTTAACAATACGAGCCTCGTACATTATGATTTAGTTAACCATACTTTATCATTCGCTTGTTTGCTAACAGGACAATGCGTCGCCGTAGAAGAGAAATCGAACAACTAGCATTTTTTCCAAAATCTACTTTTTTGCATTATATTAAAGTTTAAAGTTGGCCGCATCTTTTGACCTTACCCTCGCTTTGAAATCTCGTTTTGTTCGTAAGATATAAAAAAAAGTAGGGTTCTGTAACAAAAATGAACATTTAATAATGGAAGTATAAATTGAGAAGAAAAATTGAATAACTGTCTAATAAATGATTAACTTTCAAGATAAACCCATAAGGTGTTAAATAAAATGCATAATGAGCGTTAATCATTTTCGCCTCGCCGCAAATTCTGAGAATGCAAAAAGAAAGATGTGGCAAAAACGAACAATGTACATTATTTAAAAAAAAACACTATTTTTTACGATCGTACGATCGCTGAAACCACAGATTGTGAAACAGACTTTCAGGAACTAAGGGAGCATGGTGAATCGAAAGAAAACGAACAAGGTAGAGCAAATAAAGAAGGCAGAGAAAATGAAGAATCTAAAAAAATGAAGATGCTAAAGACAGCGAAGAAGCAAGAGAAAATCGAGAAGTTGGAGATAACGACCAAGCTAGGGATCATTATCCCATAGGAGCGTTTCATGTAACATTTTTGGATAATTCTCGTTTTATTTTTAAAAAGTTATTTTTGTCATTTTACTCATTAGGAATAGTACTTTCAATGTCAGTATAAAGTTTTTTGATATCTGTAATAGTTATGGAATAATCGCCTGCGCACACTTTACGATTATACCTGATGGAATTCCAGCCATAGTTCTTAAAACCTGTGCGCTTGAACTTGCTCATGTTTTGACACGCCTCTTTCGCCTTTCGTTGACGACTGGAATAGTACCGAAATCATGGAAACTTGCCAACGTGCAGCCTGTGCCCAAAAAAGGCAGTCGTGCCGATCCTTCCAACTACAGGCCAATTTCAGTCACGTCCATACTCTGTAAGACTATGGAACGTGTACTGAACAGCCGGCTCCTGGCACACCTAGAAGCGAACGACCTCCTCAGTGACCGACAATACGGGTTCCGCCGAAACCGTGGACCGCGGACCTGGGGATCTTCTAGCGTACGCCACCTACATCTGGAGTGAGGCCATCGAGAATCATGGTGAAGCACTTGCTGTCTCCCTTGATATCTCGAAGGCCTTTGATAGGGTTTGGCATGATAGTCTTATTGGCAAGCTTCCATCCTACGGTCTGCCTGCTGGTCTCTGCGCCTGGATCTCAGATTTTTTAAGAGACCGGTCGCTTCGCATCTACCCGGTCGTCGGCCGTCGACGGCTGCTCGTCCGACCAAATGGCTATAAATGCCGGAGTACCTCAGGGATCAGTTCTTTCCGCAACACTCTTCCTGCTACACATCAACGATCTGCTGAAACCCGGTATCTATGGGTACGCAAACGATAGCACTGTTGTGGAGAGATATGTATCCAACGCGCGAGCCAGTACGGCACAAACTCAGTCTCTACGGGAGGCGATGGTTGATCGCATGAACTTGTCCTTACAGGCGGTCTCCGACTGGGGCGATGCCAATCTGGTCAAGTTCAATGCGTCTAAGACCCAGGCGTGTCTATTCTCCGCTAAACGGAGTCCATTCCACCTGAGTCCGAATTTCCAAGGTGTGTCCGTGCCGATAACTAGCCACCTCGAGCTTCTTGGTATCACCTTAACGCCTACTCTGAACTTTGGTTCCTTCATAGAATCAAAAGCCCAAGTAGCCTCAAAAAAGCTTGGAACTCTGGCGAAGGTGAGACAGTATTTCAGCCCGGGACAGTTGCTCAACCTTTATCAAGCATAAGTCCGATCGTGCATGGAATACTGCTCTCATCTCTGGGACGGTTCCGCCAAGTACCAGCTGGAGGCGCTTAGGCGATAGAGAGGCGTGCCAAGAGGCTCATAAACGACGATGACCTAGTGGCAAAAAACTCCAGAGCCTCGGTCATCGCCGCAGAGTCGCCAGCTTATCGGTCTTCTATCGGATACACTTTGGAGAGTACAATGCGGTACTGCACGATCTTCTTCACGATGAATTATCACACTTTCAAATGTTTTTTTATTTTATTTTTTATTGAATGTATTTTTTTAGTAATTATCAGTCATTCATATACAAAGATTTATTCAATTTTTTACTTTAGATTATCCGAAAAAATTAGACAAATGATCTTCATATATTTTATTTGCAGAAGAATAATTGAACAATGTTAATTATCATTTCGATTTAAAACTGATTGTCTTTAACTCACACGGACAAAACTGAACAACTAACATAATAAAGTAGATAACCACATGTAAGTTCCAAAATCTCGTTGGAGCAAAATTAGATAACTTTTAAATTATTTCTTAAATATTAAGGTAACATGATATCGGGTTTACAATAAACTAAAAACATGCATAACTAACCCTTTAATAACATATAAAAAAACCTACAATAAAAATGTTAACAGTAAAATATTTATTTCGGTTTTTGTGAAAAAAATACACTAAATCAGCTTTTTCTCGTAAAAACAGTTTTGTTAGTTATCTAATTTCTCTTCTACGGCGACGTTATGCTTATTTTTTATTAGCATTTTATTTTATAAAAAAATTGAAACAAATTCTGAAATAAATACTTCTTTCTATGTTTTCTTTTGGAGACAATGAAATTGATATTATGAAATGAATATTTGAAAAATAAAATTGAACGAACAATAAGCTGTAACCATATAATATTACCGTACATATTAAGTTGTTTCGTATGGTTCCCAACTTGTTTGTTAAAAGATGAAAAGCTTAATAATTTCCCCGCTACGATATAACTTTGGTCCGTAAATTTGGAAAACACGAAGTAAATTATTAACAGAATGTGAAGTCTAAGACGTGTGGGTATGGCTTAAATGAGTTATAGGGAATCGCCTGTAACAGAATAGATTTTAACACCTGGTGCCTGTAAGCCTGTACTTACCTATGGTAAGATGATTTTGATAATATTAATGGGTGCTATAAATATATAGGAAGATTTTTTGGCAATACGAGTTTTTGCTAGAATCATGACGGTTATTGTAATTTAATGTTTTTTAAGAAATCTAAATAATAAAATAGTTATTCTGTTTTATTCTTTTATGATATTTATTCTTTAGTTATTTCGACTGAATAGAGCAGATAAATTCATTTAAATTTTGCTTTATTTTAAGTAATAGACAAGTTATTTAGGAGCCTACTGGCTCTAGCTTTCTGAAGTTAACGAAACAGGAATAAACTTTATTCTTTATTTAAGGAAAAAAATGTATATTCTGTACGAAGTAATGGTAGTTTTTATTACAGAGCCCGATTATCTGACGAATTGCTGCGTCACATTGTTAATGAATTCTCACGACAAATAACCATTCCTCTTATTAAACAAGTAAATAGTCGTTTTTCCTTCAGTATAATAAAACTTGCAGTCTCTAAGCGTTCTATAATGACCCCATGGCATTCCGAGTCTGTTGTGCTCGCCGCGTCGGTATTTCACAAGGTTTTGCTCATTTTATGCACTCAGGCAAGACTAACAGCTAAAACAAATGTTGCTTTTTGCTATTCCTTCGATTGC
This sequence comes from Colias nastes, assembly GCA_907164665.1. Lineage (NCBI taxonomy): Eukaryota > Metazoa > Arthropoda > Insecta > Lepidoptera > Pieridae > Colias > Colias nastes. The sequence continues at coordinate 36,859 of CAJQZM010038716.1, forward strand.
TTTCCATAAGGTAAGAGTAATGGCTCGGAAAGTGCAGAGCGTTCCGGTTGGGTGTATGACTTTTTTTCTCGTACGTTGAAGGTTATTTTAATGTGATGGATTGCATGTTTGTCAGTAGCTCATGGTTTTTCATTTAGAGGTTTCTATTATACAATATTACCAGTTTCAGTCTAAGTTATTAAGAGTTAAATCTTTACTTATGTTACACTACTGCTACAAAACTGAAAGTTATTATTCAAGTAGCTATGTAATCTATTTAATCTATTGGGTACATATATTTAATTATTTATGACGTTTTAACATGTTTGCATCTTACTAAAATTGAGAGCACATCCTATCTATTTATTCATACACGTCAACACATTCATAATTACTTTACTCTTTTTTTACAACAATCTATTCTATAGCAAGTTATTAAAAGCATAATAATTAGAAAGTCCTTCAGCTCTCATTAAATCGGTTTATTCTTTCCTTTTAACGGATGCTTCTAGGTGCCATCGAAGAAAGTGAAATTGATAAATTTCAAATTTAATTTTGAAGCCGCTGCGCTCGAGGTGAAAACAAATTTTAGCAGATGGAATTTCATTATTTAAATGATACACTTACACCGTTTACTTACGAAATTCCATTATAGAAGACTGCAGAGCCCGATCGTGACTTACCTGAAATGGAGGAATATTTTTACTTAATATTTTCAATGACGATGCCATCGTTAGATTGGATACACTTAATTTTATAAAATGGAACAACAAAAACCTTATTTGAGTGTTGTCTTATGTAATATAAATTTCAATTAATCATTCAGTACAAAACTTTTGACGCAACATCAAGCCGTAAATTGATTTAAAATGCACTGTTAGAAGTTGAACACGTATAAACTTCACAAAATTCATTGTAGATGAAGTTATCCAAATAGGAAGCAAACAAACTTGAAGTCCTCATTAATAATACGGGATTAAAAGTATTACTTTTAGTTCCTATATTACGCCGTGCATTCCGAGACTAACGACGAGGTAATAAATTCGTAAAATTCCTTTTAAGCCGGGGGGAGATACCCAGAGCTCATTTTGTATATCGAGCTGTAAAACTCCTAACTCACGCGTGAAAAAGCTAATATTTTCCCAAGAAAGCCTTAAAAACGTTCATTACATTCAATTTACAGAATGGCTGGAAGAAGATACAGCGTCTTATGGAAACAAGCTTCATTGGTTTGGAAATGAGTTCTGATTTTGTATTTACCTAACATATATAAATTGTATATCTCACCGAACCGTTTATTAGGTTGAATATACGTAATTGGTTATTGGGCTATATTTGTGTTTGGATTTGACGAAATTTTTAAAAGAAAAATATATTTATGTTGTTTCGTAAGATTATGTCGTATGTAGCTTTAACTTTAAGCTTACTATAGCTTCAATTGTAACTTACTTTTTATTTGTTAAGTTATTATTATAATTACTTGTATTAAAGTAATAAAATCATTATAATTACTTGTAGTAAAGTAGTTTTAAATTAATTTCCTTTAATTATATTTTTATTTATATGTTACACCGAAGAGCATTGCATAAATTTTCCTCAAGAAATACACAATTTAACATAACCTCCTATCTATTACAAAAATCTCCTTTCTCCAAGCTTTGTATTCCTTACAAACAAGATTATTTTCTTATTCAAATTTAAAATATAATCTTAAAATACCATTTCAATTTAATACGCACAACGACTCCACCTCACAAGCTTCTGAATCAAAGTTTTACAAAAGGCCTGTAGCGTACATGAGCCAGTTTTTATCTTGTTATAAGTAACAAGACACGTTAATAAGGAACATAACCATTTTCATAACAAAGGACCTTATATCAAGAATAATATTATGTTAAATTTTAACTCTAAATAATCTTTATGTAAGGCTCCTGGTCGATACGACTATAGCCATTACTAATATGAGGCAAGCGAGCGTTATGTACTTTAATACAGCTGTATTCCAATTTTACAAAACACATAGGTACTAACTATAGTAGGCTAGAGATAAAAAAAGAAAGCAGTTGTTATAAATTCATTAATTTATACATTATAATTATATCCATTATCCACAAAGAATAACAGAATCAATTTAACTTTTAAATAACGAAAACGTTCATCATTTACCAATTAAGGTACTGGTGGAAAATTGAATACACGGATTCGTTGATATAATAAATAATTAAAGGTATTGTGAAACCTGATCGTAAATTTGAAAGTGTCGTGAGGGAATTTGTTTGCTTTAGGTAGCGTGAAATAATAATTAGGTTAGAAGGCTGTAATCCTTGGAGCTTGTGTCGTGCTAAAGCTATGTAAAGAAAATACAATATACTTTGTATATATTGCGTATAACATCGTTTATTATTATATTATCCAGAGTCAACATAGAAGATATACTTTGACAGATTCTTATGCTCATGTTTTATGAGTTATTTATGGCATGGTGCTCTAAGTTGTTTCTTTGCGGGAGTATAATTATAGCGTTAGGCATTTCATTATATTCAAGACCATTTCGATGAAAGTGAATTTTAGTCAAAGAAAAAACAAATGTTGTTTTTTTTATTTATTACATAAAGACATAGGGTATGTTATCTCCCTTCTTTCTACATTGAATTCGCTACATTGATTGTACCATAAAATAGAAACTGGTCCGTTTCAGATATTAATTTTAAACAACGTTTTTCGCTTTGTAAACGAAACGTCGGGAGTTTTCCAGCAAAGTAATAGCTTTATGAGTTTCCCTCATCTTTTTTTCCAAATAATTCCTTCGTATAACGAACGAAATTAAATTATTGTGTCCACCGCGGCGTCTACCTCAGGTAAATAGAAATTGGAATGTCGGATTTTTTGTTTGGTACAAATTATATTTACCGCGCTCTGTATGGGTATTTTTGTGACAAGGAGATAAATTGCTATGGAATAAGGTTGAATATTGATAGTGAGTTTCTGCGACTGTTCTGTTTATTTATCGCGCTTTTGGTCAATGCGGGGCGGTAAACACGGAATGTATTGGAGATTTTTGGATTCATTCAAAAAAATAAATGCTTGATAATGTTTGTAAATAGTACTTTTTTATAAGAATTAATTGAAGTAATTGTATTTTTAGAATGTATTTAAACAACCAACTAACAATTATAAAGGTAGGTACAATAGTAAGAATGAATAGTCAAAAAGGCGGATTTCTTAAAAAGCACTTGGAAACTACTAAATATTATAATCCGACTTGTTGCCAACAAAATGTGAAAGTAAAATCAATCAAAGCATACAAAGGTAAAAAATACTGGCAACACTAAGAACTATTGTAGGAAAAAACAAAACTCTCAATGGAATAGGCACAAAGGCACGTGTAAATAGGGTAACACCACTCTGTGTGTACTACGCTTTCCTTTTCTACTCGTACTTGAAAGGTTGAGCACACAAAGAAAAAGTCTAACGAGATTTTTTAAATGTATTCATGGTGAATATAATCTGAGACGGGATAAGCTCTCGACTCCTTATAAATAAGGATAGGATTTGAAGTCGCAAGGTTATACTTTATGATTTTAATTTATCTCTCTGTAACGAGTTCCTTTTTGATCATTAAATCACCCTTAGGAAGGTTCTGAATTAACGTACTGGTTTATTCAATGCGAATTCGAATTACGGATGAATATTTTAACAATGTTCGTATGAGATGGGAAAAATACTACACAAAAAGATGATCTTATTGTTGGAATTTTGACGATAATCGAAAATCAAAGAAACCGATTATAATCGTATACAGGGTCGTGACGTTAACATGGGCTACTCAAAGAATTAATGGTAAAGTAAAGGGTGCAACTATTTGAGACGTCGTTTCTATGTTAAGGTCCCAGAGGGCGTTAAATCATTAGTAAAGCTATATTGCAAATATCCGTAGGCGGTTCGCCTCACATTACGAGGGGACGATGGAAATTATAACAAAATTAATAGCATGCATGGATGCCGGCATCCAATTTAAATGTCTCGTCTTTTCACATTTCAAATAAATGTTTGTCCTGCTATTTTATCCTAATAGGTACTGTGAATTTTGAATTGAATTTCTTATATTCAAATTTAACTTATAATTGGCTGTTTATGAGTGTTTATGATACTGAGAATGTAATAAGCTAGCTTATTGGCAATAAGTTTTAAAAGGTCAAAAATTGGTTTTTAAAGGTCATCAAATGTTTTTGCATCAACAGACTATATTTGAAATAGATAAATAATTAATTCTATGTATTCTAAAACTTTTAAAATAAAGAAAATCTCATTGATAATTTTTTAAGCAAAAGAAAAATTCATCTTTATAAGAAGGTTCTTTAATACTTAAATTAAACTTATTAAAATGAATCTTTACAATTTTTTTTTCTTTTAACACGTTCCCTGCGGCACAGATATATCTGTACTTTCCATTACTGCGTTACGGGTCGTTTTAAACCTTGTCCTATACCAGATATTGTGGCGGCACGAGGCATATTAAACCCCACCGCCCGTAGGAGACAAAAATCCTTTTTTTGGCGCCAAATAAGACAAAGTGTGCGGCTTTTGTCGTGATTATTATTAACAATGAGTTCATTAACCTAAATCTACCGCCGCCCGTGGTTAGATTAGTTAGTTTAGATTCTATGGGTAAAATAAAATGTGGGGTCTGATGTACCCCATACCGCACTGAACAATAGCAGTAGTGATGGGAAAAGAAATATCGATTTTATTTAATTGTATTTATTTATCAAACTTATGGATGTTTTTCATTCCCCTTACTTCATTAAAACAGGCCAAACAATAATATTGTTTGCAACCAGTGCATTCTGTGAGAATTTTCTTTACTTTTTTGTCGGTCTCACGACTTGTTAAGAAGGTGCGGAGTTTTTCGTAACATCCTACACATCTCCTCTTCTTTGATCCCTTTAAGAGATGATGTGCCTTGTTTGTTGGCTTGTTGACTTGGGCAAGAGTTAAATTTTGATGAGCCATACACCGATTGCCGGGTGTTTTGGATTTGCTGCTAGTTGATTCAATGAACAAACACACTAATAGTAATCATGATTATCAACCTATTTGAAGAAAGTTACTCAACATGTCACATTCACGTTTCTATTAACGATATTTATTATAACGAGTAGTTAGGATGTTTGAAAATTACCTGTATCCATAATCCATAAGTTGTTCCACAAATAGTCTCGAATGCGTTGCACAACACTAACCGCGTGAAGCTAGCTTAGGGTGCGGTACGAGGTGCGCGGTGGTACGAGGTGTTCGCAACCTCGTTCCGCACTGTGTTAGAATTTTTATTTGTTCAGTGCGGCACGAGGTCTAAGAAACCCGGTATTAAGGTCGGTATACCATTGAACTAGGAATCAATAGCACATCTCAGATATATAGATATCACTTTCCTACACTGAACCAGATGGAAGTTATGCCTCCCGCACGACAGAGAAGTTTAAGTTTTTTCCTACCGCTATAACGACGAGACACGGACAGGGTGTTTCAAGCCCTGTTTCGCAGCTAACGTGTTAATACTTGTTATAGAAATCTAAATTGAAATTCTTCTTTAAAAGAAAATAATAACATAGTACCGCGTCTTTCAGTATGACAAATTAATAATATTTCTAACTCAGAACACTAGTCGACCATTCGAGACGGATAATAATAATTGTTTTATAGTTTCACCTCATTAAGGCTCTACAGAGACATCCGTGAAGAGAAAAACGCGACTAACCAAGATAGCCTACGTCGTTACTGGGTTATTTTTTTGTTCTGGCAACTTTTAATAAGTCTAAAAGTGAAGGGAAATTTTAATTAAGTTTTACCGCGCCGGGATGTGAGTCAAGCTGAAGGATTGCAGGAAAAGATTTCTATTAAATTCTGAATGCGATGGCGATGGTCTAAATTTACAATAATAATGAGTTTGATGGTAAACTTGAAACAGTTTTGTGCGAACTAATGAGGTTGGAAATTAAAAGTGAGAAGCAGCTTTTTACCCGGATCCCAAATGACTTGTTATACAATACCTGTATACATTTGTAATTGACGGAATAATTAAACTGGTGTAGTTTACGAAGAGGTCGTTTTTAATGCTTGACCTAAATGTCTCGAGGAAAATGTAACTATCTGATATAATATTAAAGGCCTAGAATATGAGAATTCACGTAGGCATTGCATTTTTTAGTTTTATAAACTGTCATGTTTTTCATGCTTGCAAAAATATTATGTATGATAGACTAATGCAATTATATAAGTAATGAACCTATGCTAAATATATTTAATCCAGTATCAAGTACACATTAGTCCACGTGCAAACTGCATATAATTATATGCCGACGCACATAGCACATTCCTTGCTATTCCACAGATATATCTACCTAATTCCGCAGCAAATACACAAACATAATATTAAGAATATCGCTAAGTGGATGGGTTGCAAGGTCACATATATGTCAGGAAGCAGCTGTGCGATTACCCAAGCCTGTCCCTACATTGTATTTGTTGTTTACGATTCCATGATACAAGCTTTCTTGGCCATATTGTATTTTGTGGGACAAAAATGCGAAAGGCAAAGGGAAATTGAAATCTTTGTATGATTGATGTGAAATAAATATTATTGTCCGACACAATGACTCTAGGAAGTTATTTTTATATATGTATATAAAATGATATTATTATGTAGCAATATTGTTAATAAATTGAGTTGTGGTAAGGTTAGTGTAAACAAATATAATAAAATATTAATAGTTTTTATTCTTTTTTCTGTTCTCGTTTATTTGTTCTATTGGTTTATTTAGATAAATAGTCTCAAATATTTCGTGGATGAAGTAACTTATGAAGGCTTTTAAATAACGAGATTTGAAATCCTGGTAAAATATATTTTTTATACGGCAAGCAAATGAAGGTCGATCCTATTTGAGATCTTACACTAAAATATTTATGCCTCAATAAATTCGAATATATTTCAGATTTTGCTTCTTCAGTTGTTTTAAATATATCTGAAACTGATAAATATTAAAATTGGAAATTTTGTTAGAATCTAGGGAACTTTGAGTTGTTAATATTACGCTAATCGTAATATTTTCCGACTCTGTTTTACTCTTGACCTATATTTAACTCATCTTCTTAATAACTGAGCTGGATTAATTCAATATTTCGCAACAGCGCGTTAGAGCGATATTTACTGGTAATAAAAAAGCTAAAATGAATAAATTTTTCAAGAAAAGGTTAAACTTTCTTCGTGAGCCTTATTTTATATAAACTTAAAGTTCGTACTAATTATATGTACTTACATATTTAAGAAGTCTTGGACATAGACATACTCTTGCAGATATTTCGGCATATGAGAATAATATGTCGCAACATCAACAATCAAGTTTTTTACGCCCCACAAAATACAAAGAAATCTCAAGCCTAGCTGAATCACCCAGGTTGTATTCTAAAGCAACATAAGCCTGACAAATATATTTTTCCCTACAATACAACTGAATTTGAAATACAGCGTGACTATTCCGTAAAGTAGGAAAAAGTGGTCTCATTTATTTTCCTTTTAGCGATAAGGGTGGCGCGCCCATTGAGGTCCTACACCCGTCACCTGTCAGATTTCACGTAAAACTGACTGTATCCCACAAAAGTGTACATATAAATTGGTTTCATATTTATGAAAGGGTACAGCGCTGAGGAGAAATTGGCTGTGAACGAATTCAATAATATGCTTTATATATTAACGATAAGCCTCGAGCGACGATGCTAATGGCGTACAATTTAAATAATTGAATAAATAATATTATATTAAGACTGAAGTGGCACACAAATGTGTACGTAAAATAGCAGAACGCTATTACTCCAGTGGCGTACATATTTCATGCTAGTGATAGTAAAATAACTATTATAATAACTTATAAATATAACGAGAAAATTGTTTACGCTATAGTCCATAAGCGTTATTTACAAGTTCCAATATGAGAAGGCATTTATTTCGTAGATAAAATAAGAGGCGCCTTACGTAACTAAACATTGCGCAGAATTTGGTCGTAAACTAGAACCGGGCCGGTCAAATTAGTACTAATGGTTAGTCGAGCAATACAGTATCGCGTGACTGTGTGGTCCCTGCAGATATGGGAAAAGACAGGTAAAATATTTTTATTGCCACATCTAGTGGTTAATAGTAACCATTAAGCGGTTCGTTGTTTTGTTTGCTGTTCCGCTGTAATGTATGTGTGCACAACAAATGGGTGTTGATGTTCATCCGATTTTTTGGATTTCAATGTACGTCGCTATTATAAGGTTTAGTCGTAAGTGCTTTGGTTTTATTAAAATTTAGTTATTTTGCATTTATAAAAAGTACATAAATTGCACATGTCAGGGTGAACATGTTTGCGTTATTTATAAACAAGCATGTTCTTAACAATTGAATGTTTTATATTACTATTATGGAAATATCAGGAACAACAAAATATACAAATTCGGTGCGGCTACAGATTTTTAAAACTAAAGAAGTAGACGTAGTTTTAAACGTAAATTGTCGATAGAGCTGACACCTTCGTATTTCAAGAAAGTATAAGATTTTCCTATCTTTATTTCGTTACGAAGACGAGAGATTTATTTGCAGCGTATTGCAAATATTGCAACTTCACAGTGTGGCGAAAAATTGTGTTCAATTTTCGAGTCACGGGCGCGTTTACAAATTCAAAAAATGAAAACCTATACGTGTTATGGCGGCAAATATTATTGTATCTTTTGTGAGATTCCTTTCAAAAGCTCTGAATGTAAATAAAAATATTTTGTTGTGAAAACAAAAGCGGTAATTAAGTTTAATTTTTTAACGAGCTGTTTATAATAGCGCGGGGTTACGCACGTTATCATATCAATTATTTTTTAATTTTCTGTTAAATGAAACACGTAACCTTGTTCAACTCGTTGAGGGTTTAATTTGATATAATTTATCATACTAAATCAGCGCACAGATAGTAAATTCTAATTTATATTCATTATTTAGGGTATTCCATATCACGCATTTAGCATTATCTACAACCACGGTTGAAATCCAATAGCTTCAATTAATATCGGTACATCATAATATTATATTATAGTACAGCTATAGAATTAATATAGTAATTAATAAATCGTATGAATTATGATATTATTTTAAAATAGCTCGTATTATTTAATAAATAAAGAATGGTCAATTTCTTTATTTGTTTTAAAGATTGTATGAATTTTAAAATCATTACTAATTATTAATTAGATAGTTCAAATTATCTCAGTTAACATGTTTTGTAAATGAAGTCGGTTAATAAATAAATATACGACTCTAATTGAGGTCATGATGGTAATTCTCGTATTATAATATCTTTGAAAGTAAATTGCATCGAGCAAATTCGCATTCCATAATATAAGAGGTAAATATAATTCCTTTTGTACTTTTGTTTTGCACAGGTGGTGCCACGGGAAAGGCAGGAGGAAATTGAAATTGTTTTTAATCAAAACATCTACCTAGAGACCGCATTATTGAATTTGTTATAAGCGGAAATTCTATTTGCCGTCATTTATACGAAGGTATTTTTATGCGAGATGGAGATTTGTTGTAATAAATATATGGATTTTTTGAGATTATTGGGAACGAGTGGTGCCAAATTATTTAAGTTTTCTTAACGAGGCCGAGGAGTTATTTTATAAGTAATGTTTCGTTTTAGTAAGTAGTATGCCTTTAAATAAAATTTGTTAGTTTAAACTGTTACAAACAAACGATATTATAAATAGAAATGTATGCATGTATTTCTTTCCAATATATAACCGATAGCTCAACTCGTTACTACTCCTTTGAGTACAAACATATGTGAGATACAAACAATTTAACCGAATAATTCACGGTTTTCGAGCGAAATATATGGCATTGTCATGTAAATATCAAGGATTTGCACGAGAGAGAAAAACAATCCTACATAATTCCTGTTATTTGCGAATAATCGTTCGTATGTAGGCGTGAGATGAACAAGATATGTCTAACCGTATGAAAATGAAATATCTTTACCCGTTTCATGTTTGAATGCTATTTATTCTTCTTGATTTTCGTTTATTATTTACAAGCGATGTGATTCAGGGCTTGAATTTGTGTATGACTTTGTACTATTTGTAAATGTTATTGTGCTACAAATATGATTTATAGACGTTAAGGTTTTTGTTGTTTGATAATGGTATTGTATCAATCCTGCTTGACTCTATCCTTTTTACTGTGCTAATTTAAAATACTAATGTAGATCATCAACTTAGAAATTCTTTAACCAAATTTATTTTGCAATAATGTTTAGATATTTTGTGTTTGTTATTGATATTTATATTTCAAATATTGAAAGTGAAATTTAGTTTTGGTATGACACTATATATTTTTTCAACTGCAGATGAAACTGAACTTCAAGAATCAAAGGCTTATGATATAATTAATATATCTCTCTCCCTTATTCCTAATATTTGGTTTAACTGTGGATGATTTATATCAGTTTCAGAAGGTGCAGTAAAATTTTAATGACGAAAATTAGTTTCCTATAATTTGCAGAGTAATGCGTTTACACTTATTTAGCAGCACAATTGGCAATGGCAGTTTACGAACTAAGTATCCACGAGTTATAAATTTCCATATCAAATGTAAACGTATTTGAGCCGTAAATAAATGGTCTTTAGGGTGATTATTGTTTGTTCAATAAGCATAGAAATTTACAAGATGGCGCCAGCAGTAAATTATTATTGCTACGGTTCTGGTTTCGCTCTGTTTGAGCTCTATGGTACGTGAAATAAACGTAAAATGGTTAGCGTGATTAAGAATAAGAATAGTGTTATTTATCGACAGCCCAATAAACATGCCCCGAGTTGTGAGGGCAAAACGTACTCATGAAAGATTAATATTTTATTGTGGGTTTGCTCTTGGAATGATCGCATGTTTTTCTATTTTATTCCATAACAAACAAACCTAGCTTAAATCTTCCGTATATTGAATTTTTGATGTTGTCATGTCGAAGGACAATTTCTATAGAGCCCCGCGTCTCTCATTTACTGTCCGTAGACGGAACCAAACAAAAAAATATTTGCTGTCCCGAAGCATCCGCCATATTGAATTTCTAATGACGTCATACATAACGTTTCACATGTTACATCCGAATGGTCTCTGATTCAAATGTAAGATTGGAAAACCATAAAACCAACAACCTTATATCTAGATATAAGATTCTTGCATAAAACCTATCTTTAGGATTTGGCAGAATGAAGAAGAGTATCTGAGTATTAGTCCATAAAATATATTTGAATCTTTTGAACTAGTATGAAGACGAAATATTTTTAAATCAAAATTAAAAACTTATTAGTAAAATAATAATTCATTAGAAAAATAATGTATTAATTAAATTTAATAGTATTTTAATTAGTTAATTATTTTATAAAGCAGAGAACTCTTAATATTTTGTCAGCAAACAAAATGGACAACGAAAATTGTCTACGCACTCGTAGTAAGATTTCGTAGCACTGGACGCTACGTACAGCGTAGCTACTAGTGCAGTATAATTCTATGAATATTCTATGTAGTGTAGGCTCGAATGTATCGCAGTAAATATTGAAAAACATTCAAATTTTGTTGCTAATACAAATCAATATATTATTATTGCAGATATATTACATTAAAATATTTATTCTAAATGCACATATACATTTCCTTTTATTACGGCACAATGTCAATAATACTTGTCATGCGAGGCGAAAGGTCGACGATTATGAAACAATAAAGGACCAATATTTCGTTGAAAGAAAAATAAAGTCATTTAAAATAACGGTTTAATTAATTCCATCACGTAATTTCGCTACGAAATTTAAATCGAGACGCCACCACTACAAGCACCTTTCAATAATTGATAATTAATTTCAACAGCTGAAAACAAAGGCCGAAGCGTCGAAATTTGTTTGGCATTAAATGTGTTCAGTGGTCATTAGGTAAGTGCCACAAATACAGGATTAATTCCGTTGTTTAACCGACGCCAATATTACCATACGCTCCGGAAACAAAACACGGTGTAGTCAGATGGAGAATTTAATTGGGCTGATTTTACTTGATTATCATTAATTCGTACACGCAACATGTGCTTTGTAAATGTTCCATACGTCACATGGAGGGTTTATATCCAGACTCCACTACAGGCTACATGGATAGGGTGATGGTGAGCACGTGATCGGCGTACCGAAGAATATATATAGGATTAGCAACATTCTCTTCGCAAACACCCAATCAGTATGTTGACACTTATAGTCGCATTGTCTGTTTGTAAATTAGTATGTCAGAACAACGCTCGAATGCTAACAGACGTTTACAAAGACGTTCAAACCTCTGTTTACAGTGAGCAAATATACTCGGAGTTAACACGTCGGATTGTGATACTTAATCATACGCATCAATATTATGCTTGGGCACACTATAAAGGGTCTCGTATTTGCCTCTATTTCATGTTAACTATTAATTATCGCTTGCTACATTTATATAAATTCAAGAATAGGTAAAATATATTTTAGAGGCACAACGTGTAATTTATTTTATCTGAAATGTAAATTATGATTGACATTGAAATAATTTATGCAGTGTATCACACTGTATTATCTTTTTCGATAAATCGACCATATATAATTAAGCCAATTTGGTCATCATTATACGTTAAGTGGCCTTATTTTCCACTTAATTGACGCACAATATGAGCTTATCGGAAATTTGTTATAATTTGTGTAAAGCCTCGTATAAAATGATGTCATTTGTGAAATGTCACGTATGCTGTTATGTTAGTTTGTTTTGCGGGTGTGACTAGGAATATACGGATAAATTTTAAAAGGTCACTTCGGTCAGTCGTGTTGGATATATTAACACGTTAAACGCTTTAAGAAAAATCGAGTATTTCCATTCAGGCCACAAGGCTCATCGGTGAGCCTTATCATACCGGACCGTTCGAGCCATGGTGGTCACCCGTGAGCCGCGTGACAGGTCCAACGTAAACGCTTCCCACAAGCCACAGACTGCAGCTATGAAACAAAACGCGTATGGAAGTGAGCCGCGAGGCCCAGTAGCCGGTACGGACTGCGTGGTTTTCAAATCCGATGGAAACTTACTACTTTGGTTGAGAAGATTTATCTCGATGCTTTCTAACTGCGTTAGCTCCTCTTGAGTTAGTTCAAAATCATCAAAATCATCCATTTTTGAAGAAAAAAGCGTAACCGATCCTCACTACTCGACGTAGCGCACGGAAGTGTCGCGCGTGAGCGTGCGGCGCCGTGGGCCGTGCGGTGACCCCGCGGCCCCCCGCCAACGGAAAATACAAAATCCTTTGCATGAGGCCACGGGACTCACCCGTGAGCCTTTTACAATATCTTAAAAACTAGACGGTAAAAGTCGCTAGTTTTGATTTATCATACGAATTACTTAATTTTATGAACATTGGGATTAAAATTTTAAGTTGATGAAAATTACCGATTATCTGATTACGGCTTGGCTCGAATGGAAAAGTAAGCTGGGCTCACCGGTGGGTCGTAAAGCGTGCAACGTGTTAAGTATGCAGATGCTAAGGTTTTGCTCTAACATCCTACTCTAATTGAGTTGGTATGCCTAAGACGTCTCCGGGAGAAATTATATTATCAAGGTTGAACAACGTTGGGTATACTAACATGGATAATTCAAGGGCTACTTCCTTATAAAAATGCTAACATGACAAATTAATGTGCACTTAATTGTATCTACTGACTGTATTATGTATGAGAGCATTGAAAATCTACTGTTTTCTTAAACGGTATACGATGAAATGAGAGAAAACATTGTAATTCCTCCACGATAATACCCCAGTTTTCCTGTTTCTTCACACCCTTTATTTCAATTGTCTTTACAGCGTAATGAACGAGAAATAGCGAACTAAAAGCGAAACGTCGCCGTATTTGATTCCAATGAATTGGAAAGACACTTGACTTGTATTTGAGACTCATTTCATTCTTATACACAAATAATATGCCATGCAATTTACAAAGAACAAGTACACTTTAATTTCTTTGTTAAAATTCATACTTTAATCTATATTTTTAATAGTAACATTTTCCTTTCAAACGGCATTCTATAAATACGTTTCGTCAATTTGAGCCAAAAATTGGGTAAAAAAATTGGATTGTCAACGTGAAAAGATAAAAGAACTCAATACAAAGATTTCTCAAGAATATGAAAGGGGCTTCCATTAAGCCTTAAAAAGCAGCCTCGAGGTGGGTTTCATAATAATTAAAATATATATAGAACAATGATACGGCTCGCTTTGCTCAATGTTTATCGACGGACTACGCACTGAACCCTTTGCGATTTCAATTTGTAGAGGGCTAAAGGTCCCTGAGCTCCTGACTGACGCCCACACATGTGCAAGACAGAGATGGAAATACAATCTTCCCGATATGTGAAGGAGATGGGGGATGACACTTTTGTCATAAAACAGGCAACTTCGGTTTCAGTTCCATTAGAACACGTTTCGTGTGATGTCATTTTATGTAATGGGACACGTTACAATGTCGCAATCTAAAAATTGTTTTAAATATTGAAGTAATTTCGTCCCTTATAAAATAAATTTTATTATATTTTTATTAAAAATCGTGACTCTATATCATAGGAAATAGATTTGATGTATAAAATTTAAAACTAAGAGAATAGAAACAGAATTAATCATGAGGATTGAAAGCTCCGTCTTTCGCATTAGCCTTCACCACAGGACCACTCAGTAACGCACCTCTGTGATCGAATTAGTTCTTCTCTTGCTATTTGAGTGCCTGAACCACTCCACGACATCTATCAAGAATTATAAGAGTCTCCCAAGAGTCTCCTGACCAACTTGATGTATTCAATATTCATGTACGCGGTATAGTCTCGATTAAATATTTTTTAACGAAGGGAACAAAATAAAGATTTCAGATTTAATCTTTTTAAGAAATAATGTACTTCTTATAAACTTATTAAAATAATTTTATTTATATAGTAATTAATGTACCTATGTCAAAAAACATATTTTGAAAGCTTTAACATTATATGTGTTTTATTAATGAAACAATAATTAGAAACTAATAATAACTAATGAGTATTGGGAAATCAAAGCGATACCCGTTAAAATTAATTCTAAATACAATATTCAACGGAATAATCAGTAAATAGAGCGTACATAGCATTTCCACGTATTCAAATGTTTATTCGAAATTTTCACCGCAGATCCGCGCAAAGACAGTCTAAATAATAAATTAGTAGGTAATTCTGCAGAATGTAGGAAAACTACCGTATTAATAATGTAGTATGTGTGTGTTTTGTACCGGGATTACGTTGGATGTGTTCATAAGAAGGCGACTAATCTGTTGTACTCTTACGGACATTCATATGTAAGGTACATTAACTGAACGGTAATAACTATTCTGATTGTATAACATTTTTCTTAGCTGGCTTTGAATGGAGCATCTAATTTATATGATATTCCCTTTTATATCACAATGGAAGTATTACTTTAACAATAATAATATTATTATTTCATTTGCAACGTGATATTGCATAAATCATATTTTCATAACAAACAACACAACAGTAATTAGGCATTGAATAAACCCTGGTTCAAAATATACGCAATAAAAGTATTCCCCTGTTTTTAACATTTAAATTATACAGTACAGTTTGAAATTCAACGCCACTGCAGTCAAAACATAAAGAAGAACAGATAATAGTGATACATTTTCCGTTCAAAAGGAGATATTGCTTATCAGGTGCATTTCTATGTTCGCGAATAAATTCACCGTAAAACCAGACATAATAAAAACGCAACAAGCAACGTTCAATCCTTCCCTGTCTTTCGCAAAGCGTATCAAATACAATATAATCGAACCCTTAGCTTTGAGTGACGGGCCCCACCGTGCTTCCCTACGCGTAATTATTTAACAGAATGTAGCAATCAAACAACTTGATCAGAAATCCATCGTAAACAGTGTTCGTACAGGTTAGTCAATTTGTTTTTTAAATACCCCTTTCGATGTTGCGTGTGTAGATTTTGCATAGGTATGCATGTCAATAGCATAGAAATTTACTAGTAGATATGAAAATACATATTGTTATTTTATTAAAGTCTAAAAATGCTGATTAAACCGTAATATAGAACAATTATATAATGTCCTTTAAGCAGTCCATTCGGAAGTTGAGACGAATTTTCAGATCGGAATAACGTCAAATTAAGCCTTTAAGGGTTTTATTCCCACTTCATTATTGCTTGTTCGATGACAGGAAATATATCGGAAAAGAATAAACCTGTAATCGGTAATTAATCCGAGAGATCCTCAACTGAACTCTTGGAGGGTTGAAATAAAATACAAGTGACAAAACTGAGTGAAATCAAAAGACAATATTGCGATGGAAAGTTGGGAATATCCGGACTAGGTCATAAATCACTCTGCGATTCTTGTGCGGAATTTAAAATTTAATGCGACATTGGCATGTTGGATTTATATTTCGGTCGCGAATTTAAATTAGTGCCGTTTTGGAAATGTTTCAATTTGAATTGGGCATTATGATTAATCGGTCATATTTATCATCATTATCAGTGGACTATCGTGTTTTAATTTAAATATTGATAAGAGCTGCATAAGTATATACCATAGTTAATAGTATATACTAAAAAGTGGAATACAGCTTTGATTTTTGGCACATTTCTAAATGGATATTTGAAACGGAATAATCAAAGCTAAAAGCTGGTATTTCAGTTTCACTACGAAGTAAAATCTCTTTTTCCTTGTGTATTCAATATGCTTTGGAAACCACATAGAATTAAATAAAACATTTATACAAAAAGTAATTCATTCAACCGTCCTTTCAAATTCGCCTTAAATAATTCATAAACCAGATACAATCAGTTTTAAATATTAAGAGAAACTTATGCTATTGTGATTTATCGTTGCAACTGGTGTACCAGTATGATTTAATGTTAAAGTTTGTTCTATATAAGCTGGGGAAGGTAATAATGGTGTTCAGAAAGTTTTACGTACACAGGATGTTTACCAATAAACTATGGAGTGTTGAATGCAGCGCTAGTAGTCACTACACTATACAATGTTCTCTTGTGAGAGGAATTCGATCGTATAATTTGATTTGGACTGCAATAACTGAAGGTGTAATATGAATTTATTGGTTTTGTTTTCACTCCGAGCTTAAACTGCAGCATGCTAATTAGCCGTTCTAATAAAACAATGTTAGCAGATGTTTTACTGTTAATATAAAGATGACAATAAAGTTACTTAATCAAGCATTTTCTTTTATTGTTTAAAAAAATCATAATAAAAAAATAAAAAAAACCTGAACAATTTTAAAATTGTTCGTTTAAATATTTTTCCCAACAGAATGAAACATGAAATATAGATCAGTTATCGTTACGGAAGCTAGGCGGTACAAAGCTGTCCTCTGCAAATGGAAGTTTGACGTTGAACAACAAAGGCATTAAATATTCTAAATATATTATTGACGGGAATTTTGGCTATCAATGGCAAATGACGGGTGATTCAGTAAGCCAGAGGCTGAGCCGGCAACGGGGAAGCACTTCGCGTCAAATACGCGTCAAGTGGTATAAATTGATCTTCTTCCCCTACTAGCTACGTTATGATAAATGTACAGCAAATTTTGATCGTTCCGTTCAATGGCCAGACTGTTTTCTCTTAATTAATTTTTGAAACATATCCCTTTTTAAAAAAAATACGCGAAATATTCCGCACAACTTTCAGTGAATACGCAAATATTACAAATTCGGTAACGCTATTGAATTTTTTTTTTAATTTGTTTGCGATGGTTTATAGTTCGATGTGTATACGATACTGTGTAGGAAAGGAGGATGGGGTTGGGGAGGAATTAAACTATGCAGACCACGTACCGGTTTTTACTACTATGTAAAAACAATTTGCAACTCCCACAAACGAACTGCGTTTGTTTTAAATTCAACGCATGTTTGACCTCTAACACTGTGAAGTGACCGTTGATGCTAGAAAAACTCTCGCCAACTTCATAGAAAATCATGTAAAATAATTCGCGCAAACTCTAGTGGGACAAATACATTACTTAATAAAGTTATGAACGCCCCTTTATTTTGGGCCAGCTCTAAAATGGTTCTGAACATCATGTTTTTAGAGTAGAAAGTCCTTTGCGCTTCTAGCATCGGTACACTGTCGAACCTTTGTCATTTTAATCATACTTCCGATCTTTCAAAGTAGGTTATTGAAATATGTTTAATTTCCTACGTTTGAAGAGAATGGAATTTCAAATGTTTAAATTAAATGTTATCTAAATCTAGTTCCCTACGTAGTTTGTTGACACTAACGTTTATTTTAGTTGGTTAAAATGTGTCTGTTCTAATATTATAAAAGACAAAAGATAAATTAGGTATTAAAAACTCGGTTCAAGATATTGATTTGTTCTCAGAATAAATTAAATAACTATCATATAATTAATAATTTATATTTCCTATATAATAATAGGCCCGAAGTAAATAAGACTATATTGTTAGGTGCAAAATTAAATTATAATTCCACGAAACGAAGTCGCGTGTGACAGCTCGTATACAATAACGAGCAAAATTATACAACCGTTTCAATGTAGGCTTTCAACCACGAAAATATCTAATGATTTTCATTTCACTACCCTTCAAACAACTTAAACGTTTCACTGACTCACTCACTCTTTCGATTTTATACAAACAGGAGATCGTCGTATTAATTTTATGACGAAATTATTCGAGCGGGCCAAAAGTTTTTGTACGGAAATATAGAATTTGGATATTGCTCATGCAGAGGGCAATAAAAATACCTCACGTCAAATCTGCGCCGCAATTATTCATTCAAAATGCCATCCAGTCTGCTATTCCACCCACCCCCTCTAGTGTTGTGCCTATATTCATAAAATATAATCGAGATTCCTTATGCAAATTATGCGTATTGAATGATTGAAGGAGGCACTCGAATATAAATTGATATATGCATATCTGAACATTATACTTTCACACTTTTCCACCGGTATTTTTATTACCGCTACAATTCCTTACTTTGTCTTTTTTCAGACTGATTGAAAGAGTTACTTTCATACAGAACGAATATTTATTAGAAATGTGTCAATATTATTTATATAAGAATGAGATAAAGGTAAGTAAGACATTTTTCTAATCATACTATTCTAAATAGAGCATAGTATCATTTGACAGTAATCACTTTTGACAAAAATTCATGTTTATGTCCTTTTGTATATTAAATTTCGTTCGATTTTCCTGCAAGAGTTTATGGTTTGATATAACAGTGAATGTAGGTTTAATTTTATATTATTAAAACGTCCATAAATCAGGATTAACTTATCAATTTTGGCTTAATTTATGAGCTTGTTGAATTTTAATAGGTTTAAAATGTTGACGTAATTCTTTCACGTATATTTTATGAGTGGAGAAATCCAATAGAAGTTTACCTGTAGAAAGTTAAATATTATATTAACTTTTTGAATGTAGGTAGTTAACTGTTAGATAATAAATATTGTATTTCATGTGAGAAATAATATGTATATTCTATTGATTTAAAATGAACGTACACATTGTATTTTCTATCGAATTTTAACTGGTCCGTCCGATAGAAAAATCCTGTTAATCTTCAGTTATATCCAACGCTGTGACGACAGTGCGTTCAAAAATAAATTAAGCGAAAAAGTCTATTTATTTGAGGTCGTAATTGAACGTCAAGTAATAAAACCGTCAGGCCTCGTAACGGGCTAAAATAGTGATGTTCAACTAAATGCTTTCGTGACAAATAAGTGTCACACGTTTTAAAGGGATTCCCGCGTGTACTCTCCGAAATGATTTCTCAGTGTACAAATGTCGTGTCGTGTCAAACTGCCGTTCGTTTGTCACAAATCGCACGAAAGTATTGGTTATTACGACGTACATAGCTATCCTGGCGTGCAAGACTCGTTTGCATACAATTATTCGCGGCGAAATGGAGAAAATAAATCGTTCTTCATTTTGTTTTTGGATCGATGTTCATAAAAAATAATTGTGTATAAATTATACACTGGAAACAAATTCAGTAGTTTTATTTTCGCTATTTTTACGGAGTAAGTGAAAAATCATGTTTGCTGTGAAATGTTGGATTTATAGATTTATGGAATTTAGTTTCGGAACAATAGCACTTAGCTGACTGTAGTTATATCACAGCATCTCATAAAGTAAGAATGAGTTTTTCCTATTCCTGTTTACTTATATATCACATTAATAAAATATGTGAAAACTTTTTGTTAACATACATAACATACTCAGCTATCTAACCTTTACAAAATTTTTACGTATATTTCTCGCAAAATCCTCTTGATTTTCAATGTTCACACAGGTGTGGGTCCTTAGAGGTGCGATATACCGTCAATATAAGCTTCATATTTGTCGGTATTTCGTCTACACAGACATACAAAAGCCATCACCTATTCACATACCGAGAAGACGCTACACAATACCATGAACGACGCATGGGTGCTCCGTAACAGGGATGTTGAGGTCGTAATCGAATTTCTGTGTGAAATATCTTTTATATTTCCCATCGTAGCGTCAATGTTTTGATTTCGTATTTAAAATATATACGAATATTACTAAAGAATTCAAGCAAGTATAATACACACGTAAGAGTAATGAACTCATAATTAAATTCTTAGTTGTACAGCTCATTATGTTTAATATTAAGAAAGCTTTAAAAACTCTTACATTTTTAACATAAAATCATCTTTCATTTTAGGCGTAAATGTTTTATTTTCTTTAACTAGCTCTCGATGGCGAGATAGTTTCCTGTGAAATGGCTGTTTACTTATTAACAAACTGCATTATTTTCCCAAGAGAAACTTTTAATTAGAAATTTCTTCTATAAATATTTATAAGTAATATTTTGCTTTTTTGATAGACGCCAGTCTCTACATTGATTTTAAGTTTTACGTAGTTTTTAGTAGGTTTAACGTTTTAATAGTGCTATAAAAATGGCTTTTTCGAATGTTTAATTACGAGAAGATATTTCCATAACGATATAATTATGGTGTTAAATTAATTATTATTCCAGTATGTTCTTATTCCAGAGAATAAAAGCGGCGCATTAACGTTGAATATTCAGTTTTCTTTAGTATTAATTCTATAAAGAAGTTTTGGAAACTTCAAACGTCTACGGTACGTGAATAAGTATTAAGAGATTTTTATGAATCTTTTAATGGAGTCCAATCAATGGCAAGAATTAAGTGTCGCTCTGCCGACACGATATTATAAAAGGAATGTCAAATCAAACGAGATTAAGTTAGATGGAGTGATGATATTTTCTTCCTTTTCGTAAAAGGTGAACCTTGGGTCAACTGCCGGTTATGTCAAAGGGAAGGTTAAGTTTTATAGAGATGAATTTTTCGAGGATAGCCCATAGTTATACAAATAATTTTGAACTACATTGGTCCTCAAATACTTTCATATAAAAATAACTGTTTTCAAATTAATAAATTGATTTTCCATTGTTATGCAACTTATTCATAATACATTAACACCTTCTATAACAATTTTTAACATAGTATTGTACCTTTCTTGTACGTGTTAAATACAGTGAGTATTGTATCGTAATACCGTCAGTTGGAAATGTTACCTCTGAAGTCTCTCAGTAGTTAAGGCTAGGTGTGAACGTTCTTGCTTAGTACAATGCCACCTCAACCGTACAGGAATGTCACCAATAACGCATAGTGCTCGTCCATTCACAATTCTATTGTACTGAAGCTCTGGATGGCATTGATAAAGTCGTCCACTTTGATCAACGGATTGACTATCGACCTTTGGACTGTAAACAATGTTCTTTTTTAAATGCATTCCAATTTCAGATAGTGAATTCGGAATGGTATGTAGATAGGACTTTCTAGAAGTTTTTTAGAAGTACAATCGATTGTTGTCATTACAGATTTGAAGCGCTTTACATCACCTACTTTTGCAATAAGGAACTCTATAGTAAAAATATTTTCTTAGTTCAATTTATTATGTACTACCGTTCTAACTATAATATGAGAGATAACGTGATAGAAGTTAATAAATTATTACACAATGCTCTCAAGACTCAACATGCGGCCGTTTTCCCCAAACTAAAAACTAACAATTCGCTTCTTCGTTACTTATAGTTCTGTAACAAAACTAAAGAATGATTGATAGACATTCATTAACTATTTACTTACTTATTGCTATCGGGTGATTTCTCCGGGGAAGCAACATACCCGGGGCCAATTATGAGAGCGTTCGGAGCATACGTCAATATAGCTGATAGTCAACTTCTCAATATAAGTAATTGTCTCTCCATGATTGTCGCGTTATTGACAGTGCAATATTATCCAATGTTAAGAATTGCATATAATTTACGCTATGTCTTGAATATATGCTATATCTGTTAAACCTAATATCAAGGTAATATTATGCATTAATCTCTAACTTCCGAAGGGGAGTTCAAATACTTGGTAAAGGTAATTTCGATGTAATAGCGCGTTTATTACATTCTATATTGATATTCAGACGGAACTGAAATATTATTAGCAGAAAGTTTTGAAAAGGCCATTAAGACGGCTCACAAATTGACATAATTTGTAGACCTTTGACTATTTCTGAACAATCCTTCTAAGATTCTTATCTGAAATGGTAATGAAACGCATAAGTTGGCTAATTATTGAAAAACAGATTCCAGGAAGGTATCGTCGTCTGTCGAAATTTTGTTAAAGGTCACTGGAACCCCTCACAAATAAATCTTATTCAAAGTTAACGGGATTGAGGTTGGCAGACTGAGTAGACCAATTAACGTGCTCGAAGCATGTTCAGTGGTGTCCCTGTGATATGGGAACACGCACTAGCTTCCATTAAACGAATAGTAAATGGTGAGATTAGACAGATGAGATTATGTAGGTTGCTTATGCTTTATACTATGGATAGAAAGACGTGCTTACTGCGACATAAATTTCAGAAATTATCATGGTCATGTCTTTGGTATAGTAAATGTAAAATATCAGCAATACGTAGGTACAATATGTATCAATAATGAATTATTCTCTATTTGGTGATCTATTTCTGAAAGTTAAAACAGTAGTAATGCTTAAAAATTTAAAATATTTTTACAAAACCTACCTACCTCCCATTTCCAAATTATTATTTAAATTTAAATTTACACAGTCGTTACCCAAATAATTCAGACATAGGTAAATTAAAATTTACCATTTTAATTTAGAATCCCGTACATTTCCCTGTATTTTGATGGGATCCATAAAGTTACCTAGTCAGGGCCGTAAGATTTATGAGAAAGGAGCTTGCTAAAGAGAAAATAAACAAGCGTGCTTTCTTTTAATTTGGTTAAAGAAACTTTTATGGTATGGCGGATGTGTACTTAAGCTGTGACGTTATTATTTCATTTTCCTTGTTTTCATGATTTACGATTCGGTGCCCCGCAACCCCCGCAATATAATACACAATATATTATATATTACATAATATTGTATTTATAATAAATTCGTAATTATAAATCGCTGTAAAAAGTAGCTGTGCTTTTATTTTTTTTAAATTAGAATAAAAATAGTCTGAAACCAATACAAAAAAGTATTCAGTTACTATCAAATACATATAATAAATATTGCAACAAAATGAATTTCATATGCCTAAACATTTATAAAAAACAAACCATATCTTCGCTTATTCATCCAATACACAATAAATTCCGTGCCACATAATACGGTATCGGTAAAACAAAAACTTATCTTAATACAATATTGCAAAAAAATGCTTACTCATAATTACGAAAGTTTTTGAACAGAAAAATAAAACGGGACCGTATTAACCGAAACGACGGAGTTAAGACCTCTGAAAAATGAGCACGCATTATTTATTTGCAAACCTTTTTGGTTTTAATTCGGATTATTTATGTTATACATTAGAGAAAGAGGCTTATAGGACACATAACATAGTTCTTAGCTACCTGTTTTTGCGAACACAATTTAAAACAATGCTTTTGTGATGTTATTATCCTTTTTTTGGTGCTACGTTTGATCTTGCTTGTAAGTGCTCGGTTTAAACGCCTCTGTGTTGTTCTTGAGAAAATGTGAATGATTTTCTGTCGTTGCTGTACTAGGTACTTATCTTGTGTTATATTTTTGTTTGCTGGAGCTTTACGCAAATTGACTTCTTTATTTTTTTTCTACAGATATTTGACAAACAGCGAATTTTTCAAATATTCAAATTTATAAGGAGTTTAAATACTGAGAATATTATAAATAAATTTAGGAAAGGCCTATTTCTGTCCTCGATAAAAATAAAATTAAAAAACCTTATAACCAACACCGCCCACAATCCGCCGTTATTCCTTTTAAATCATTAAAAAGAACTTGAAATTTTCACAGAAATCCCTACCGATATACATACGGCTATTCTAACAATAAAAAAGGGTCAACCCTCATTATTTTTTGTTGCTTCGTCTCCGGATATTCTATAACACCCTTTAAATTCGTCACCCGTATGACAAATGATTGTGAGTGGGCACTTTTTTTGACTAGCTAGCAATTTAACAATTTACGCTTTACCATTATTGTTGTGCAATGCCATTTGTTTTCAACCAATAGCTGTATTCAAGAATTTATTGTGTCGTAATGAGCCCTAACCCTTACAAACTAATTTTTCTTTCATGTCTTCACTACATAGTATAAAACAAAGTCGCTTTCTCTGTCCCTCTCTTTATCTTTGTATGCTTAAATCTTTAAAACTGCACAACGGATTTTGCTGCAGTTTTTTTTAGTAGATAGAGTGATTCAATAAGAAGTTTTTAGTATAAAATTTATTCGGTTTTAGACAAATCCGGAGAAGCCGCGGGCGGACAGCTAGTTATTACATAATTTTCTTTAAACCTGCTTCAGACTATTGTAATCGTATACCAAATTTATTTGGATTATAAAAACGAAGTACACCCTACCAAAGTATTACGAAGTGTGGCCAAACGAAGCGAATCAGTGACATTTTAACAGAGACATCTGAAATCACGCACGCAGCGCTGTAGCGTTCACATAACACGTTTTGTGGGTTAGTCAACCGACCATTGTGGTCATTTGAGCACTCGATGTGTTAGGCTTTGGGCTTGTGCATTGTAATTACTGTATGGACTCTTACGGAAGGTAAACGGATTTTGAGACTTTCTTGTAAAATGAAATAGGTAAAAATGAAGACGAGTATATACACCAATTATTACGATTTACAATAATATCGTGTTCAATACAGTATGCTATTATTTTTCTTTTAAAAGATGTGTGTAGTGCATATAATATTATATTAAATATCGCTTTACTTTAAAACTAAACCAATACATCATATTTTCTGATACGTAAAACCTAGTGTTTATTATTCATGTCCATTATGCTCCGTATCCTGATATTCTTAAGCATTTTCTCGGGAAATAAGTAAAATAGTTCATAACATGTTGGTTAGTATAAAATATTGAATAATGATAATATTGGCTTTTACATATCACGTCAATAAAAGCTCAAAATAACCTATTATTTTCATATTCGTTATCAAATTTCATTATTGTTGAATATCGTCAATAAATCACCATTATCTGCCTTATCGTTCCCTCAAAAAACAGAAAGTTCAACATCATTAAAATGTATTCAGCATCTCTACCAACAATAATCACGAAAATGTAGGACTACTCGACGAGTGACTAATGTAAATTTCCTTTCATCCTCCAAAAGTTTCGAGCTCAAACTGTATTCAGCCTCTTATGTATGTGTCGCATGAAAAGACCTTTCACGGAGCAATTTTTAATGTACTTTTCGGCCATACAGTACAAGTAAGTCCACTGAGTCGATTCGACCCTCTAAAATAGCGAGGGATGCAGCTCTCCGATCTGCAGTTATTGGGCCGATACAATGTCGGCACGATCTGCTACCAGTTTGTATGACGTCTGTTCTTTCAATTTGTAATAAAGTTTAGAGCGTCGGTTCACGTCACTAGATTTCGTTATGATATGAAGAGTACAAGCGCAAGTATTTGAAAGGTGCAATTTTCAATTCCCTGCTATTTCACGACACAGCAGGTATCTTCAAGTATTGGACGAAATTCATTATTCGCGGTGTAACAGCACAAATCTAAAGGAGATTGAACGATAAATTCAGGTTTGGTGTGTAAAATCCGAATGGTACGCGAAGCAAAATCAGGCAGATAAGCTCAATGGAAGGTTCAGATACCCGTTACACGATACATTATATTATATACCTTAAAACGCATGTATAATTTAAAAGGTGTGGCTAATACAAATATTTTACATATAAATCGAGGGGTTGCTTTGCACTCACAAAATTTTGAATAAAATTGTTTTTCGATGATACGTAATTGATACTGTTAGCAAGACATGTTTACGCATTTTTGTCGACATTTGCAAATTTTATGTGCTCCGGTTATGGGCCGAAATTTAATTAAAGAATCGATGACTGAGTTCTATTTTATGAGGGGTCGGCTTATTAAACGTTGAGCTTATATTTCATTTGTTATACATTAACCCTAAAATGTAAGCATGAACTTGTAATCCTCCTGAATTTTCAAGAGTCCCGCATTACAGCACAACAATTTACGATAGGAGTGTTTTTTGTGTCTGAAGAGAAACGAACACAATAGAATAGGAGATACCAGATCTCATTGAAATTTAATCTTAATATGGATCTGAGTGAAATTAGAAACATCTGAAGCGAAATTACAATGCACTTAGCTGTGCGATTGACGTCTAAGGGCGCTGAGATCAAAGCAATAAAATGGACCTGCGAATGGCATGGCTGTAAAATAATGTTTTGTGAGTAAAAGGTATTATATTTTCACTATATTATATAATGTAAAGACAATAGAGGGAGAATACGGTACTAGCTTTGAATAAAATTTTAAAATACGGACCGGATAAGAACTGTGGGATTTCGCTAAAGGTGCACTGGACTACGGAAACTTCTTAGCTGAGATCTTCAAAAAGATATGAGCGGTGAATAAATTTATACGTTACAATAGAAAATAGACTTACTTTACATATATTATTTCGTTTAATATATTCACTGCTATATTAAAGTCCTGGAAAAATCTTATACTTATGGCGATTTTTCAAAATCATTTTACTGATAAATATTTAATCATAAGCACGTGGAGGAAAATCGTATTTTTCTTTGTTAAAAGTGGTATAATCTTGTCCTATTTAATTCAATCCATTAACGTGACATCAACTATTTATATTATATGGAAGCAGTTACATAACTTTTATACTAATAAAATATTTTCAAGCTTTTAAAAAAATAGTTTCTTATATTGGGTCAGTAGATCATGCACAAAACCCGAGCACGTATAAATTAAATGCAATGAGAATTAAAAGTAGCAACTTCCATCCTACTAATTGATGCTTAAGTAATACTTAAGAGCTTGCAGTGAACTTTTCATTACAACGAGTCACTTACTTAGTGCAGCGCCCCGTAGGAAATATTTTGTGTAATTTTGCCTCGAGTTTCACCACATAGTTTTCGAAATGTTGGAAAATCCGTTTTGATTTTTATCTGTACCACATTTTATATAGGGCTTATGTAATCTAGTTCTGGAGTACTGTGAAATATTTAAATAAAATATGTTGTATTTATAAATATAGTGTGGTTTGTAAATGTGCTGAAATTTTAGTTATCAGCTCTATTACTCTGATTAGTTTATATAATTTATTAAATAATTTTCAATCACAAAACTAATTATGTCATGGTTGATCGGTCGGTCGGTTCTTATGATAAGTAGATATTATTATAAACCTTGGTATTCTAATGTAAAACTGTTAAAAGAGTAATCTTTCGGAGATATAATTAAGATTCTTACATGTTTCTATTAATTATACATGCTTTCGAATTTATAAAAGTTTTAAACCACTTTATTAAAAAATAAAAATTCTTTAGACGGACTAAACTTATGTTAGCTAGTTAATATTACCAATTATACTTTATAATATTAAGTTTGAGAGAGATATGAGAACAAACTGTTCTATTAAATTTTCCAGTTTGTTAGGCAATTTTTTCGTATTTCTACTGTAGAAACAATTATTCCAATATACGAATGCGACCTAGATCTGAAGCAAATCTATGCCCGCCGCGTTTCCCGATTGATGAAAAACTGAAGTATTCACGTAATCCCGAATATTGATTATGTAATACCAAAAATGTGTTCCTCCCTCATCTTTTATCCCCCTATTTATTTTAAGTAGGCAATATATTCTTGGTAAACGTACACGTAGTATATTGCGTAGCACTCGATTATAAGGCTGCCTAAGCTGAGCTAGTAAGCTCTTAGAACACTGTTTCGCCTGTTCACTTAATTATACAGTAACAATATTTTATTGTCCTTTTCATCACCACAGCAGTGACCGAAGATTTTTCCCAAAATCCCATCTAACGTATAGAAATTCGTTATAGAAACAGATAGATCGCGATTTAGTTGAACGAACGCTCGACCGAGTCACACCGAGTCGAACTATTGACAGTCGAGCCTGGAATTTTTTGAAATACCTATAGCAATGTCATCTCCATTAAAGCCAGCTTTCGATTCGGGTGCCATATATCTAGAATCGAGGTGCATTATCATAATGGGATGCTTGGATTCCATTGTCTGGCCCGCATGAATCGAATCGAAGCAGCGTGTGGCTCAATAGTCCGAATATGCTGACCAACAAAGCGTTTTAAAATGCTCCACTTGTCCTTATTTCGGGCAATTGTTTTACGCTCGATTTTCACACTAATGATAGGTAGCAGTTTTTGCTTTTATTTTTGAGGGTGATTTTAATGGCATGTGTGAAGCGTGTCTATGGCAGGTTATGTGGTATACGCTTTTGTCATTATTAAATACGCCCTGTCAAGTAAAAATAAAGTCAAATGAAGGTCAACTGTTTATTAGAAAGTGTACATCGAAATTACGAATATTACAACTGTTTAAAATGTAAAATTATAGCAATGTTATTTATAATTATCAGATTCGGAAAGAGGCTGGATTTATATAAATACACGCTTCAAATTACTACAAAAAATTAACTCTTATGAGAACAAAATTCCCCGTTCAATTTAAATAGATTGATTTGCTATTCACAACTTCTACATTATATAACTTTGCGACACCAAATAAATTAAGTTTTAACTGAAGTGTTATTGCTTCGTTATACTCAATAGACGTCAGTACTCAGTTACTCCAGTTTAAATGTTCAAATCAATATATTTTATCCAGTTATTGAGAAGTCACATCGGCTCTGACCCAATTAACAAACTTTGGTGTATGTAGACATCTAAATCTTTTGATAAACTTCGTTCTCATATGCAATAAACCATTTATCGGAATGATTGATTTTGGGATATAAGTTTACGAAGTTAAAACATTTTATGTAGTCGTTAAATATCCAAATTTATTTGCTTTATTACATTTTAATATTGTTTACTTTTCTTAGTAAATATTATTTTCCAATCTTTTTGTCCTATGGTTAATATTACAAAAAACCTTTGCATTGCTTCCCCATAGTTTTACATGGTTAAAAACGGTCTTGAATAAATACGATAGAAGGATTTTTTGCGAGGACCATTATGTAAAGTTTAGCAAGAGATAGTAGAAAGTAAAATGCAAAATCATGTTTACCTCGAGGGCACTTGCCTAATCTCTTAAATCTTTTAATGGACTTTAAAATCCAGTTAAGGTGTAATCACTATTGAGTGTTTTTAATGTATTAGTTCCTTATAAATAATGCTACAAAACGAACTAATCCTATTGTAAAACGAGTCTTTGAATACCTTGCGAATATCACCTCGAAAAGGAAGTGTAAAATTATAAATTCGGGTACATTACTTCAATTAAGCATTTAGCTTAATTCTGCCCCGTATCAGATGGCAATAAAGACAATTTAAAGTGGAGAAAATGTCATGAAAAGTGTAAAGTCGATACGATTATTAGCCTTACAGCGATGGAAATGAAAGACTCTAGGATTTGCATTTAAAATTTACTCCGCTTTGGCCCATTTGTATCTTGTGAAACACTTTTGCTCTTTCGAATGCAATGCAGATATTTCAATGTTCTTGCGAAAAATTATCGAGCTGGAAAATAGCATCATGCGATTCTAAGTATCGGTAGCTTGGACAGATATTCTTCGAGACTTCAAGTTTTTACATTTTCATAAATTATTATTTTAATGTATTCAAGTTGAAAAACGTCTTTTGAGAGTCCTTGCTTTATAAAAAATTGATATAATTTAACGTATATTTGCAGTAGATGTAGTATTTCATATGGATGGGTTTTATATAAAAAATTTAATACTAAATTTCATTTTAGGACAATATGTGCCTATAATATAATAAACCCATTTTAATTACAATAAACAAAAAATAATAACGAAAATTTTATAAAATTGATTAAAAAGATCGGAATAATCCTTTTTGTACATCGAAAAGGTTTACTGTAAATTGAATATAATATTGTTTTTTTATCACCGGAAAGCAGATGGGACCCACCTTGATAAGCGCATGTGTACACAGCAATTAGGGACGGGTTGTGGACCAAATAATATTTGGGATTTAAATGGGTTTTATAGAAAAAGGTTACAAAATAAAAAAATAAAGAGTTATTGGGTAACTTACTATAAGATAAAACTAGTAAAAGCTGTTTTTTTTGTAAATTAATGAGTCAATTATATCAGTATAAGTTTGGTTATATTCTTGTGCATAACCAAAATTAAATAATGTATAATATTCTACGGTTCTAGGTAATATGATATTGTATCTAAAATAACTAGCAAATATTTTGAAAACTTCTATTCCACGCTTACACTTGCAGCTTCTGTTAAAAGGATAATTCTGTAAGTCGTAAACCCCAGAGTTCCCAAGGGGTAAGTAACAGAAAATACTTACTGAAACTTGACAAAGTTTTCCTTCATTAAGCTATATGGGGAATATTATTTTAAACTAAATAGAGGTATTGGATTAATGCTACAAACGCTCATTTCGTTTATTTGGTTTAATTTCAGTTCGATAAAAGAGTTGAACTCTGATTGATACACGATCAAAAGAATTGTACCTACTTAAAAATGTGCCTAAAGATTAATTTTATTTAAACTTATCATTTCATATTTTCGATTACTACTCATACATCATATAAAGACTGTCTTACAAAACTTTGAATATTAATAAGGTTTTTTAGTCAATTGCAAGTCTCTAAAATCAAGTTTAAAAAATGACGCCATCCACTTCACAACCAAAAGAAATAACCATCCTATATCTAATTCTAAGTTCACCCACCCAAATTTACAAACTTTGCATAAAAACACGGTCCGTTTTTTTCGCACCAAATTATATAGTTCACACGCGTAAAGCTCAACAGCAGCAAAATTGTCCTTAACGTATTCGTCCTCACGTACCCCTGTTATCTGACCCCAGCAGCCGCTCTACACCGTGTCAATTGTTTATTTCTGTGGATAATCTTTACAAATACTTCTAGGGTACTCTTATAACCGATAAAAATTCAAATCGTCCCGCCTATCGCTTAGTTGTGCAGCTATAAACGGAGCATATGCTATCAGAGAGAAAACAAACACTGCAGCGGTACGTGATTGAATTTTTAGCTTTTTTTAGTGTCTGTGGAAATTGCACGGTATGATTCGTATTTAGTTAATATCCTTTTCGGAACGGGTTAACACGTTAGGTGCGAAACAGGGCTTGAAACACCCTGTCCGTGTCTCGTCGTTATAGCGGTAGGAAAAAACTTAAACTTCTCTGTCGTGCGGGAGGCATAACTTCCATCTGGTTCAGTGTAGGAAAGTGATAACTATATATCTGAGATGTGCTATTGATTCCTAGTTCAATGGTATACCGACCTTAATACCGGGTTTCTTAGACCTCGTGCCGCACTGAACAAATAAAAATTCTAACACAGTGCGGAACGAGGTTGCGAACACCTCGTACCCCCGCGCACCTCGTACCGCACCCTAAGCTAGCTTCACGATGTTAGTGTTGTGCAACGCATTCGAGACTGAGCACGCGACGAAGTACGACTGCTGCCAATTATGTCGAAACGTTGCCGAAAAAAGTTAATCAAGGAGGAAGATGGAGAAAAACCGGGTGGTGAAACTCTAAAATCTGAAATCTGAAAAAATATTATTGCTTGGCCTGTTTTAATGAAAAACATCCATAAGTTTGATAAATAAATACAATTAAATAAAATCGATATTTATTTTCCCATCAAATAAATAAATAAATAAATAAAACATATTTATTGTCAGAATCACATAAAGATATACATTTACAAAGGAAAAACAAAAAGAAATAAAAGAAAAATAAAATAATCTTATTCCTGAGACAGTAGGTAATGTGGCAGTGTGTGACCTGACAAATGGAGCCAACTCAGTTTATGATGGCAAGGTGATTAATACCTTACCACCACTGATTTTCAGTGACCCCAAGTGACTATTGGAGTTTCAGTCTAGAATCATCACTAAATTATATGAAAAACTGCTATTGTTCAGTGCGGTATGGGGTACATCAGACCCCACATTTTATTTTACCCATAGAATCTAAACTAACTAATCTAACCACGGGCGGCGGTAGATTTAGGTTAATGAACTCATTGATAATAATAATCACGACAAAAGCCGCACACTTTGTCTTATTTGGCGCCAAAAAAAGGATTTTGGTCTCCTACGGGCGGTGGGGTTTAATATGCCTCGTGTGGCCACAATCTCTGGTATAGGACAAGGTTTAAAACGACCCGTAACGCAGTAATGGAAAGTACAGATATATCTGTGCCGCTGGGAACGTGTTAACATATTTTATGAATTATAATCAAAATTATAATTCGTATTTCCAAGTTCAACTACGCTGATACTGTGTATGGGCCTAGATTGCTCTCACGGACCAAATCAGCAATTCAACGTGTACAAAACGCTTGTGCACGTTATTGCTGGAATATACCGCCACGAACTCATGTCAGTCCATACATTAAGAGTGCCAAACTTTTAAACATGGAGGCGCGTAGGCGTTTACATTTTGCCACACTTCTTTTCGGACTAATGCAAGCCAAAGTTCCACTTTATCTATATACTAAACTTGCTTGGATGGGTGAGCGCAGTGCCCAAAACTATGAAACAAGATCTGCATTCCAAAAACTAGCCATTCCTAGACACCACTCCGCAGCGTTCAAGGGAAGTTTCCGATACAGTGCCACCAAGTGTTGGAATAATCTTCCACCACCACTACGTAATCTGCGCAATAAAGAAAATTTTCGACGCAAATATCGAAATCATTTACTTTTAAACCCTCCATAGGGGACTTGGTGGCGCTGAGTGTAACTTCTTTTGTAAATAAGTCATTTATATTGTTATATTGTAGTTCTATGTAAAAAAAAAAAAAAAACAATTGTTTACTTAAGTGTGATTGCATGATTTGTTTTGTTTCTCCTTTGATTTTATTTATTTTATTTTATTTTTTATCTTTTATTCGTTTTGTTTTCTTTACTTTAATTTTAATTGTTTTTATCTCTTTTAGGTTTAAGGTGTAATGTGTTTCTTATTATTTTAATAATCATTGCGTGACTGTTGACTCCAAATGTCATAAGGGGCCACTGAAAATCAGTGGTGCGAATGGTCCATCTCATCATTCGTGCCAGATACTGAGTTGGTCCCTTTTGTCAACGGAGAAATGTCCAGTACCTATTAAAAACATTCTTTTCTTATACTTTATTATTATTGTTATTTTTTTTTATTTTTACTTTGAATGTTACTTTTGTTTTTTTGTTTTTTTTAATCTTGTACTGTACGTTTTTGTGTGCTGTTGACAATAAATGTTTTTATTATTATTATTATGTATCTCAATTCCATAATACTCGGGTACCATCATAAGGAAGGTACCCGGTCCTTTGGAAGGCTTACGTGGGGACACGGATCCAACACGCAGAGGCCCTTTCGAGAACTTTACTGTGTTGTGGGACACCAGCCGCAGCCTGCCCATGACTGCACTATAGAGATACAGCCCTGGGCAGTCCGCGGCCGATGTAGGACTATTGCAAGATAAGGGAACAAAATAAACTGGGCTATGGAATGGGATGTTAATGGACCGGAAATAAGGACTATGGAAGACTATGGCACCTGCCTTTCTACTAAGATATAGCAAAAAATTATTGGCAGGTGGTGACTCGCCCTCTCACTGTATGGGCCCCCGAAATAAGTCGCTGCAATAGTGCGACAAGGGGGCAACATATTGTGAGCAGCTAAGGGTGGAGAGGCGTCCCTGGACTTTAAACTACGATCACGCGCTCCCTGAGGGTCCAGCATCACGTGCCCACTCGCCACTTACGATTCGCATCCACCCTTCGAGCTAAAAGCTCTCGCGACTCCACTCTGGCCGGCCGGTTAAGGCAAGCCAGAGGCGGGGGTCCTGTCCTCTTCAGGCTTCACTCCGACCGGCCGGTGAAGGCAAGCCGGAGATGAAGACAGGGGCCTCCCCCGGGAGCACTCGGTTCCCGCGGGGTCGCTACTCCCCGACACCCCGCCACAAGGTGTCCTGCGGGTTGACTGATTGCACGGGTGGAATATCTGTTGTCACGTAGACAATAGATATTCCAACCGTGGGCGATGGGGTCGTCACATCCCTACGCCCTTATTATTATTAATTATGTTTCTCATTTCCATAATACTCGGGTACCACCAGAAGGACGGTACCCGGATCTTTGGAAGGCTTACGTGGGGACACGGATCCAACACGCAGAGGCCCTTTCGAGAATTTTAATGTGTTATGGGACACCAGCCGCAGCCTGCCCATGACTGCACTATAGAGATACAGCCCTAGGCAGTCCGCGGCCGATGTAGGACTATTGCAGGGTATGGAAATTTAATAATTGGGCTATGGATTGGGATGCTAAATGGACTGGTGTTGGGGACTATGGGAAACTATGGCACCTGCCTTTCTACTAAAAGAAAGTAAAAATATGTTGGCAGGTGGTGACTCGCCCTCTCACTGTATGGGCCCCCGAAATAAGTCGCTGCAATAGTGCGACAAGGGGGCAACATATTGTGAGCAGCTAAGGGTGGAGAGGCGTCCCTGGACTTTAAACTACGATCACGCGCTCCCTGAGGGTCCAGCATCACGTGCCCACTCGCCACTTATGATTCGCATCCACCCTTCGAGCTAAAAGCTCTCGCGACTCCACTCTGGCCGGCCGGTGAAGGCAAGCCTGAGGTGGGGGTCCTGTCCTCGTCAGGCTTCACTCCGACCGGCCGGTGAAGGCAAGCCGGAGATGAAGACAGGGGCCTCCCCCGGGAGCA
This sequence comes from Colias nastes, assembly GCA_907164665.1. Lineage (NCBI taxonomy): Eukaryota > Metazoa > Arthropoda > Insecta > Lepidoptera > Pieridae > Colias > Colias nastes. The sequence continues at coordinate 72,259 of CAJQZM010038716.1, forward strand.
CTCGGTTCCCGCGGGGTCGCTACTCCCCGACACCCCGCCACAAGGTGTCCTGCGGGTTGACTGACTGCACGGGTGGAATATCTATTGTCACGTAGACAATAGATATTCCAACCGTGGGCGATGGGGTCGTCACATCCCTACGCCCTTTTATTATTATTATTATTATTTGTATGGTTCCGGTGGTAAACGGTAAAATAATGTTATGCCGATTCAAAAGTGTTTTTAGAACATGTCTAATTGAACAAATAAGTATATCTAGAAGAAGACTCATTACATAAATAATTAAGTTTGATTTTGAGTTTATTTATAAGATCGAAGTCTTTGAGTTCAATCAAATTTTAAGTAAAAAAAGCTTATCTTTATCACAGAGACGTTTAAATTTTAACCCCCAAATCTTAATATCGAAAATTGAATCTTCAAGTCCGCTTTGAACCACGGAATTTGCTTGCTTAGAGGTTTCGACTCTTACCTATTTCCCTACGATCATTAATGTCATCTTGAACGACCATAATTTACTTTTTCCCACCATCCTAAAACCATTACGTGTAAAAATACTCGAACAGGCTAAATAATATTTATTTAAGTATAATATTCGTCGGCTCTCAAGGGTCGTTATGCAAAATGAAGCCTAAAACAACTCTTTGAGAACATAAAACGATATCAGTATAGCCTTTTGCAGTACCTAAAAGGGTTTCTGTACTTGATGACTTTACGCCAATTTTACTTTACTGTTATCTTATTTGCTTATTAACTATAAATTATTGTTGTGTACTCTGAACAACGGTTGCCGGAGTTTCTTATCAGATTGTATTATACAAATACATAAAAAGATACTAAAGAAATAATGTTTATTAAAATATTAATTACTTTTCTTCCAAATTGTTAAATAAGGAACTTAAGCATCTTTAAAAGATTATGATTGAAGCTTTTTCACACAAAAAATAAATAATAGGATTATTTTATTTTTGTATATTTTATAAAATTGTTTTGTATTCTATAGCCAAATAGATAATCTCTTTGAGCGATCTATAATTAAATTCACTGTTCTGTTAAACCGTGTGCATACCTACACGTTTTACGTTTAAATTTTGCCGGCAAAATGAATTTATTGAAACAAAAGACTATCATTTAGTGAATAAACAAAGCAACAGTATACAACATACACATAAACACATAATACAAATAGAAGTGGGGAAATAAACCAACTGTTTTAGTGGTAGGTAATGAATAATTTATTTTGTGACGAGCTGCTAATGTATCATTAGCGATGACGCGCTAAAATCGATTAGTTTAAAATGGCATCCATTTTAAGAATTTGTACGTTTATTTATTTAGCTGTTGATGGAATGTAGGTAACAGTTTTATATGGTCGAACTCGAGAATTATAACAATGTTTGAGTAATGTATCGATATTACGCATATATTTATGTTGTAGTAAATTCATGATTGCTGTACAATTATATCACAAGTATGTTTTCATATTTAATATTTATACACACACACAGTTACACTATTTAAACAATTATATTATGTCGACTAAAATCAAATCCCTCATTTAAGAAATTATTTATTTTGAAAGAAAGAAAGGACGAAAAAAGACTTATAATTTCGATATCCTCCTTTCAGTATGGCTCTACGGTGATTACTATTATTTTATTCAAAGAAAAATTAAGAATGGTTATACATATTTAATGGTTTAACATGGCATTGCGATACGAAAGACAAAGTTGGCAACGCAACCGAGACAAGTTAAGCATATGGATCCGGAGATTATATTGCTGTGTTATTGCACTTTAATAAATACCAAAATTGTGACTGAAATACCAAATATTATTGTTATTTGTACTGCCTTTTTTCATAATCACACAAATTAAGATACATGTCATAAATAAAGGGTTTGATACATCAGAATAAACAATAGCAGTAGGTAAAAGATATTTATCTAAACTAACTAAGAAGGCATGGACGGCCTTCTCAAAGCGCAAGAAGTTAGTTTATATTGTATCCACGTTCCAATAAAGGAAAATCAATCATCGCCACACTTGGGAAAACGAAGTTCACTTTTAATTGTAATTCGAAACTGTTACAAAGAAGTTTACTCGGAATTGTATACCGTTTTCAAAAGGGTACACTAATTACAAGACATACAGCAAGAACGGCAAAAAATATCAAGCAACTTGACTCCTTTGCGAAAATAAGATTAAAAGTAACCTTAGAGAGACGGGAATGCTTGCTTCGACATTAAATTACAAAGGGTGTCTATTTTATAATTAAAATAAATTACACTGGATTGTTAGTATCGAGCCAACGCCTGTTGGAATCCGTTCTAAAGACAGTCTTTTATGTCAAAGAAAAATGAAAAATGGCATTATATTTTTTAAGACGGCGAACAATTAACATGATTCCTATTGTTCTACCTAGCTTTGTTTTAAAATAATGTCCATCTTATTATTAAATAAGTATTTCCTAAACTGATTCTCTTTTCTCAAATCACGACTAACACGACTAAAAATGTCAAAAACGGATTTACCATGTAAACGAAAGAATAAACGCTGTAGGTTCGAAACAAAAAATAGGTAAAAGGCCGCCTGAATTAGAGTGGTGTCGAAAAAAATGTCACCTCCGTACAACGTGAGATATGACCAATAACCATGATGTACGCAACCCGGGTACGCCCGGTCAATATTGATACGGTTTATGCCCCATTTACCTTTTCATTTCGCGTGTTATGGCGCAGAGGAATTCCGGCCGTTTTAAATTCATGCTGCTTCGATACAGCGACTTGTTTGCATGCAAAGTTAACTTTTTTACCGTACAACGACTCGTAGACCAACGGGCTAATAGTAAGTAACGGCCGTCGATAACAATTTGGATTTGCTGCATATTTGATAAGGAAAGTTGCATGGGCTTACTTTGTCGTTTTATATGATTACGACAGGCGAATGTGTATTGTATAAAGTGTATTAGTCTTCAAGTCTTTGGTTTATAGTGTGATAAATTGGAAAACTTAAATCTGATACAAATGGAATAAACTTTTATATGTGAGTTATGGGACTAGTTTTTAATATTTTTTAAAGTACTAGGAGCCATTGATGTATAATATTTAGTAATCACTTCCATTTATAGTAGCATACATAATATAGCTTTTTTTACGGTTTTCTGTGTCCTACTCTTTTTCTAATTTGTATGACTACGAATACTCTCTAATTCAAGATATCGTCTTTCATTATACTTATTTACTACGGTATTGCCACTTATTAATGAAAATAGTATCTAAGAATAATGCTAAGTCGCCAAGAATTCAATAATAACCACAAATTCATTAATACTGTAATTATTAATTTATTATTATAGTTGAACCACTTAATTTCGTTCAAAACTTCATATACGATCTCTTTAAGAACTTTCTACGGGAACGTTCGTAATATCAATACATTTCCAGAAAACCACATTCAACTATTTTGAATTGTGAAAGTTTTCATATTATAATATTATAGCGTTATTCAAATAGGATATTTTCGTATTGCTTTGCAAACACTAACTTGTTTGCATTCAATATTTGTTCGTACCTACAATAACTTTTAAAAAGCTATTCGGTTTCAATTTTATTTTATTTGTAAAACAATATTTTAATATTTTTGTTTAGTCGAAAAATATTTTTGTAAAGAGTTTGTATAAGCAATTCGCTGTCTAATGTTTGTCTATGGTTCCATTTTTAAATAAGATATTTTTTTTTGTTTTTCGTCTTGTATTAGGTACTGTTTCGCCGTTTATACTGAAAACAAGCTGAAAACTAATATAAAAATCAATGTATGTACCTATATTAATCAATAAATTATTATTGATTTAGTAAGGATTTAGTATTGATTAGTAAATAACTTCCCAAACTCGCACCTTAGCTACCATAAATAACAAAAGTAAGATTACGAACGAAAATTAAAATCGAACACCTCCACGATAACCCCCTAAAGTTTTCCGTGAAATTAGAATAATTTCCCGTTATCGTACACTTGATGTATTTTCCCATACAAAGAGTTCTCAGAAAGCTTATTCACTTAACCCTGTCCGAGGCATTGGCAGCTGCTCACGTTGAATGCATCATCATTCTTACTCCACTTCCGTCTTTCGACAGGGAGCTATTCTAAAAGCATTCAACAACTTTAACAGGGTAGAAAATTAACTGCGAAGATTTTTGCACAATTGCTTTGTGCATCATTGTAAAGTACCGTGTTTTGTGAGCAAGGTAAACTCGTAATTAAAATGAAACTTTTTAACATTTAACGTCGCTTTAAACGGCAATTCGTTGTGCTTTTGTCGCCAATTTGTTGTGAATAGATAGTTAAAGGTTACTTTGCACAAAGAATTGACTTCGCGTAAGAATAAATATCACTGAAAATTGAACTCATTTCATGGAAATCGTCTGTATGGAAAATTTACAGAAGAAACTATACGATTTTTATTATTTTTATGGAAATAACAAGACGTCTGGTGAAATTGTGATATGGAGAAGGAAAATAATTCAAATAAACATGTTTCAATAGACGCCTTGTCGTTCATTAGTCGGGAAAAATACTAATGAATCGAAAGAAGCTTATAGAACCGAATATATGCAAGTAAAAGGAGAATAAATAGAATAAATATCTAAAGGTGTTGAGTCATAAAATAAATTGGTATGCTTCGTCTATCAGAACTCGCGGCGGGACGCAACGGGCGCTTGCTTCCCGGACGATAAATCAACTCGACGCTTTTATGTATAAAAAAGGAAAAGACCAAGAAAGTCGTTTATTTGTTTCCAAACTACATTCGAGCGATTCCCAGGCTCCGATACTTTAATAAAAAATCTTTCCGTGGAATTGAAATTTCACATTTCGTCGCACTGGGGTGAAGGAATCGAGTTTGCGCTGAAAAAAATTGATAACTGTTGAACTTTTCAAAGTGCATTTCCTTGTTGGGACACGTATAAATTTATTTTTAGACAGGTACGAAACCGGAATTTATAGCTTTCGCTCTGCAGGAGAGCAAGTTACCTACGTGTCGCGATATCGTTTCTCATAGCTCAATAATATAAATATTATTTTATAAACTATTTCCAGTGCTCTCTCATTATTATATTAAGTTTAGAAAACGTCATCTTCTAATTTAATAAAGGAAATGTATGTACCCCTTGGTTTTGACAATTCTAGTTCCATAATATATTGTTATGCAAGGCCATAAAAACCACATTTAAGTGCACTTACATGTTCGTCCCATAATTTATCAAATAATTATAACAAGTGCGTCCCCTATGCTCCCCATTTTTCCCGAGAAGGTAAACTGTGTTGCTCAAGGCATTGTGGGAAATGTTCAGATGTCAAGCGTGTTCGTAATGTGATTGATGTTCCTTTGAGATGCTTCATTGTTAGATATTTTCCCGAGTTTTGGGCGTGATTTAACAGGTGGCGTTTGTGTTATGGCCTTTCCTATAGAATATACGATATCCATTCATGGAGTCGATTTTCGCTTTTCACTAACCCCTATGAGTCCCTTTTAAAGAATATTTTCAGTAAAATAGAACTCTAATACCTAAGCGTAAAGTTATTTTTCCATTAAACGTGTTATGTCAAATAATAATTAACTTAGAACGAAAGCACAGAATACATAATAGTAGCTAAACGCTACAGAACGGACACTCTCCGCCTCCCGCCAAAATTAAACACTTACCTCACCCCGCACGATCAGTCTAAGGGCGGCCGTAAACGGACCGCTTCAAGCAGTTGAGACCGACGGCTTGAAGCCGCGACCGCGCGGTGAACTATGGACATTCATTCACTGCCGCACACGGACTGCTCGAGCCGTCGCGACCGCTTCAAGCCGTCAACTGCGCGGTTTGTAGCGACAGCTCGAGCAGTCAACGACCGACCGCTCGAGCAGTCCGTGTACGTCGCTCAGCCGTTAACTGCTCGAGCGGCCCGTGTACGGCCGCTATAAAAATGGTCCAAATTTTTCTACAGGGACGATACGCAACGAAGATTGACAACATTAATCAAATTGACTTAAAGTAATTTTATTATTTTGGATTTGTGATTATCGTTTTTCGTAGAAAATGGTTAGATATTGTGCTGTTTACGGATGTATTTCATCAGAAAAACGCGAATTTTTTTTTACGCTAGTCAAAAATATGCCAACCATAAAGCGTTAACACACACATTTGCAGTCTCTACAGTGTGACTGTCAAAACGATAATTTTGTATGGAGTGTCCGGGGTGTGACGAAAGTTTAACACGTATAATATTATCTTCGTCGTTCATTGGTGTAAAGTTGTAAACGTCTTATTTCATTAAACTCGCTGTTTTCCTTATTTAAAAAAAACATTCGTAATTTTTTACTCTTTTATTATAACAATTATATAGTTACTGATAAAAATGTAAGCCATTTCTATGGTCTATTCCCCCAACGGTGATGTTACGGCCTGTAAATTACTTCCTCCATATAATTAAAGGGTCGAACGATGCGGTAGCCGTCGAACAAGCAGAGAACCTCGTGTTCAAATTGCATTGTACGTACAAAGTTCGCAACTAAAATTTCTTGCCCTTAAGTAAATTCAAGACAACTGTAATTATTTAACAAGTCGTCAATAAACACTTGACAGTGTTCGGATATTGTGCAAGTTTGTAAGTCTTTAAATAACTATTTCAATTTGATCGCGCATAATCCGATGTTCGTGACGATTGTAAAAGGATACAAACTATCGGACTGGTTTATAATTGCTTAAGACATCGTTATATTAATATTGTTATTTATTAACTATAGCGTCTATTATACGCCCGACTAAATTATTGGGACATGTATGTATTAATAATTATTATGCTTCAATCAAGTGTCGTCAAGCGATATGTGGGTTAAGGAACGTAAAGTGCGGTTAGTGTATTGATGGGTGTCCACTAATTGGTATTTCAACTAAGCCTATTCGCGCTTCAGAGAGCACATTAAATGTCCTTAAGTGGGATTGATCTAGTTTAGCATCTCATTGACTAACCAATCGATAAAAATATTCAATTTAAATCTAATCAATTTAATAACTAAAGTGATATTTAAGACATCGTCATGAAATCATATTTTGTGTTTTATTTTGAATGGCGTTATAAAATTGAATTATTTGAAACTCTTTGTAGATTTTAGATTTGGTCGATGGTGTAAAATAAAAATAAAAATCTGTTTCACTGATCGATTTTCTTTTAGGGACAAGTAGGTGATCAGCCTTCTGTGTCTTACCAGACCGAGGCATTTTTTTTTCTTCGTCTCCACCGGGAAACGAACCCAGGACCCCTCGGTGCTACGCTCACGCGTCAACCACTGTACCAAGGAGGCGGTCGGACCATATTCATAGACATCTCATAACTACATTTTTTTTTCCGATAAAGTTAGGTATAGTTAATTGTATGCCATTAAAACCGCGGCATATTGCGTGAAAATCTTTTTTTTTTTTTTATATAATTCATAGCTTCGCGCATGTCGAATTATGAATGTATCGTACCTTCGCGCATGCGCCTCGAGGCCGCGTTCAGAAACGAACAAAGAAATCGATATAAATCAGTTTTAATTTATAATAAACCTCTTTTTTTATTTTTGTTTGTGGAAACTAGTCGAAATAAATAAATCCGATGAGAATAGTGTATTTAATTAATTTATAAAGTGGATGATATTAATTTAAAAGTTTATGTTCAGGTATTTAATAAATTGTGGAAGACTGTCTGTTGTCCGGGTTCGACGCAAAAAGTAATGAACTAATTTTGATGAAACTTTGTTATTATAGCGATTAGATGTCAGCAACGAATGTAATTCATTTTGAAATATAATTTTAATTTGGATGTACGGACGCGCGAAAGAGGTCGGAAAAGTTAGTATTAAAACATATTGCTTGTATTGTTATACATATTGTTTTATCTGCGCATACGTCGCGGTCGTCTAAAAATAGCTTATTGGGCTACGGGCATCTACAGCTACGCACGGTTGCTACGGGCCTATGCTACGCTAAATTGCATTAAAATACTAAAGTATTGTAAAGTATAGGTATTGCAATTTTTATTATATATAAATTTTCTTAGATTTTTTTTTTTGCTTTTTTTAATGTAAATTTATGTGTGTCTATATTTTTTTTTTTCACCCGCGGAAGTCGCCAAATAGTAAAAATAGGACCTATAAATCATATTATATAATTAATAAGTGCAATTTTTACGTTAAACGACTATAACAAACCGAAATTGAGGACTTCTTCTATTTTAAAGAGCTTCCAAGCGAATATGTTGAAGGGAATTTGTACAAACGTACAACATTTCAAATAATTTTATTCTGATAATTTTATTACTAGGCGCAATCAACGTACTCTTAAAACATTTACCCTGACCGACGTTAAAAGGTTTGTAACTGAAGCCTAAATAATAATTAATCTTTTAAACTCAACGGCAACGCATCCATCCTTTTATTGTGCGAGTAATTACCAAATCTGTCTGAAAAATCCTCTGCAGGTGTGACGGCTCCATAAATGTTGAACTGCGCTAGGAAAAATATTGCATGCATTTGTCACACTTACCTTCTCATATAGAACCTCCTTTATTACTCCTGGCGCTATAATAAATCATATAAAAACTAATCGCTGCTTGCCTCTGAATTTAATTAAACCCTCGTACAAATTAAAAATTTTACAGTACGTTTAGCAAATATTTTACAACTAGTACAATATTTTTTTACGTGCAACATTTACAATATTTTGTCCGATACTCGATTTTAGTGTGAATCCAAAAAAACGAAACAAAACTAAACCGCCGCGTCCGCATACGAATAAATTTTGATTTGATTGCGCATTGAAAAGTTACATTCACTGAATTCCAATTTTGTAAGCGATTGTTATTTCAGCGTGTATAAAAATATTAAGAATTTATTTAACAATTTCGTTTCGTGTTTGTGCGATACGCTATTTATTGTAAATAGCGAATAGCAAAAATTTAAACAATTTTATAAAATATAATTCGCAATAAATACATAATTAAAATTGAAAAAAATACAGATTTAAAGGGCTTTTTACTGAAAATTTTTTAGTCAGTAAATAAAAATTTAGCAGTGCAGAAATTAATATCAATTCATAAATTTTAAATTTTTATTACTTACATAAAAATAAATTCCATTTAGTAAGTTTTTTATTTTTATTTTAAAGCATTCGAGAAAGTTTTAAATCACATTACACAGTTTAAATCAACTTTGCGCTCGCTTTAAACAGTAAAAAATATCTCAATAAAAACTTTATTTCTCACAGAAAATAAAATACAATTCAAGAGGCAAGAGCAAAAAAAAATACAAACGTAAAAACTTACCTTTAGTCACATGGCATCGCGAATCGGCATCGTCCCGTAGCTAACTGAAAAGTCCCACTAAACTAAACTTACCTTTAAACCGAGCCACTCTGCACAACAGCACCACACATAACGAATATTCACAAAGTCATTTTCACAAATCACAGCACTCAGTCCAAAAAAATTACGAGCACAGGTGACATTGCTACGTCACTGGCTATAGCGCGGGTACTTTCAGTATTTTCAGTTCCACCTCTTCGGAGGGTGTCTAGCGAGGATATGAGGGCCAAGCGGACCCGCTCGCCCTTTTATAAGGCGATGGGGTGGAAACGCGCAGGCGTCCAACACCCTGTTGCTTCATAGGGATGTTCCGTAATTTGTATTCGATATCGATGTGAATAATTGGTTTAATTTTGATACAATGCAATGTATAGAAATGGAACAAACAAATTAAATAATTTCTAATATTAAATTAGCCTAATAGGATATAGTTAACATAACTTTAAATATTTTTGAAATATTGGTTTACTAAAGCGTATGATATATCCATAATATTATGTCAATACATTTTTTTTATAACGATAAGTCTTATTACGGATTGTAACTTCATAATATTATGTTAAGAAAGTCTTACAATTAAATCTCCACAAGAAACACTCGTAACAAGAAATATATTATTAATAGTCGTTAAATGTATTTCTTTTTAATTATGAGCAGCATAAAACTGTAATAACTGTCCAAAAATATTGTATGGTTTTAAAAACATTTGAAACCTTTAGTTTTGAACACCATTCAATTACTTTATACCACATAAGTACATACGATATACAATTTACACCTTAAGAATTGATACGAGTAAAATCTTCACAACATTTTCTCTAAATAAGGTAATTATATGTGCAAATATTCTATCGATATATAATCTTGCACATCACTAAATGACCTGTCCTCACACCCTTGCAACCTGTAACGCACCCGCCACCCCACCCCCGAACACCGACTTATCAAAAAACTTATGTTTAAGTTATACCACTACGAATTTAAGCACAGAAACGAAACATGAGTTTGGTATTATATTATGAGAGACGATATACTCAATTTAAATATTATAAAAAAATAAAAAGTTACGGTATGACCATTTTTTCGGAATTTTTTCGCGAAAAGTGTTGAAAGTGGAGTTTGTGATGGTGTGAACTTATGAAGACTCTACTACAGGTACCTACAGTTGATTTTACTTTATAGTTTAACCAATTTTTGAATTTGGTCCGCTTCCGTCGGACAGGTAATCTTCTGCGATGAAATACATTTTTGAAGTTTTACCTACGTTTCGGCTGTTTATATTAATTCAAATGTATTTAAATGTCTGTAATAAATTAATACAAAGCTTACATTTAAATATAATCACAGAATATATACCACAAATTATGTAAATTAAATTAATATAAATTATGCGTACATTTCAACTTCAAAAACTTACAGACAGCGCTTAATAATAATATATTAAAGTTTGTAATAAGTTTTCTTTGGAATACTCACTGTGAATTATATATTTAATTTTATTATTTTGAACCTTGATAAGTACGTTAACTTTAATGTTGCGAACAATTAAAAAAAATATTGCTTTAAATATTTAATATACTAGATATCTAATGAAGTTATTGTTTTTATTTTTAGACGAACATTATCTTAATATTTTGCCAAAAAAAACTATCCGCAAAAAATAAGTTTTGTTAAATAGTCGGCATTGAAAAGCATACAAAATTAGCACAAACTTCTCAAGTAACAATCTCGAAAAATATTTGACTGGCAATTTTAAAATACCTTCAAACAAAGTCTTAAATAAAAAGGAAAAACGATCACTTGTGAAAGTTTGTTCGAGACCAGGCAGAAATATAAAGTTATTATTTTACGGATTTTTCAACAACGCCAATTCAGAAATGTAGGTTACAAATTAGCATTTCTCATTAGTAACAGAGATTCAGCCCAATTAGCTACAAATCTGGCGTCTACTAATTACTGTGAAGACAAAAGTCGAAACTACAGCTGTATTATGTAAACCTACATGCCTCAACGATAGATCCTTTCGGTCCCACTGCAGGGATCGAGCCTCCTTTGAGAGTTGAGGCCTAAATCCATTTTTTGCCGTCGCCTAATGCGTAATGACTAAATTGAAAAAGCATTCATTCAGCGTATAATATTGTAGTAAATGTTTCTAAATAATTAATTAACCTCGACTTCGGTCAGGATCATCCTGACAAACGCAGTTTTTTATAAGTTTGATACAGTTTTACCAAGAAAAAAGAGTCTTAGAAAGAGTGTGACAAGTTAAAACAATCCGTTCTTTATGCCAGTGTATACACTGTACTGTACTAATCTGACATTATTTCATTCTTATATCTTAGGTCTTAATTAGTAGGTTAGTTATTTCGTTGCGGACGAATTCTAGCGCTCCGATTTAAAAGCGGTTTGACAAATTACAGTGTAGTTTAGTCGGTACCTAGTTTACTGTTGCATTGAGAGTCCGATATAACCCAGGGGTTGAGAGCCTTGGGTATGCACATAGGCAACCTCCACTTAAAAAGAAAAGTAAATAATATTTGAGTTTAGATTCACAATAAACTTTACAAAACGAATTTTAGTTATCTGATAAACCTGCGGTATTCTCATGTAAATTGATCAGAAAAAAATAACACTGCACTGCAAACTTTTGCCAGACATTTTGACGTGTAAAGTTTTAATTTGACAGAGGAATTGACCGCTGAAAATAGTTTACCATGACTTTAGTCTGCGTTCTTGAATATTTTTCGCTGACGTTGAATTTCAATTTTATGCTATATCAAAATAATAAATTGTATTTTTGCTAAATATCAAAATAATTACCATGAAATTCTAAGGCTTTCCGTTTGATTAATTTGTATATTTAGTAAAAGTAATCAGATGTCTTTTTATCTGTAAGTGGGCTGAAGGTGGGCTGATATTGATGGTAAATTGTATCATTTAGTTAAAGGAAAATTAATATTACCTATTGATATTTATTTCTGTCATTAATTTGAGACACGCAGTAGTTCAATCGAAGTTACCGAGAAATATTGCTACGTGGGTGCTTATATTTCTTTTGATCACGGTTTCATTATATCTAGTATACATTCTAACTTTAGAACTTACTTTTTCAGGGTTCCGTACCGAAAGGGTACAACGGGACCCTATTACTGAGACTTCACTGTCTGTCCATCTGACACCAAGCTATATCTCATGAACCGAGATAGTGGAACATTTGAAAATTTCAGAGAATATGTATTACTGTTTCCGCTATAACAAAAAGTGAGAATAAAATAAATATTTATGGAGGCGCGCCTAAAACTAACTAGAAAAAGAAAACTTTTTTGCTTGATACTGATAACAGACAACGTAAACGCTTAAAATATTCACAGAATTTTAGTTTATTCACTTAAAAAATATATAGGTAAATGAAATAGAGCAAATATTTAAGATATAAAAAAACTGATTATACGCAAGTGATTGATCGTTCTTGATAAAAACGGCATCTATTGGTAATGAACCCAAAATATAATTACGGAACCCTCAGTGTCATAACTGACTCGCACTTTACCTAAGCAATTTACGATTTTTGTGGTTTCTTATTGATTAAATAGCCACGTTTAAATATTATCTAATTTAAGCTGAAATTGGACGACGGTGTATGGGCGTAGTCATAGGGCGTAGTAATCAATTCTTTATGTAAATAATTTCTAATATAATTAATCAAATCAGTAAATACAAAAATAGTAACATTCAATCTCAATTTCTTTACATAATATTTATTTTTCCTAATTGTATACATTGTATACAATTAGGAATAATAAATATAATATGAGTGTCAGTAAATATAAAGCGTAGAGCGCCAACATATTTCGCAGTAAAGAGTACAAAATTTTAGTGAAATCCCCAGTCATATTAAAATACACGTTCATCTACATTTCCATACACAAATTACATACCATTGAGAGAAACTTAATTACTTTTCCACTGCAAAAGATACTCTCTATCGTGACATTTCATAAATAAATTGCATCCTTCACTGTTACTGTGTTTACTGATATAATAAAGGCATCTAATAATCTCATCAAAGCTTTCCTGTGATACCGACATCCGTGGGCGAGATCAAGGTTTTACATTAATTATTTATTGGAATTATTATATGGAATATCTACTGCAAGGCACAAACACATTTTATTTTATAATTTCAATTTCAAGAATGGAAGTTGTTTTATTGTGTTAACGTGATCAATAGATAATTAATATTTAATTTATGCCTCTCTCCATAATACCCGAGACCACCAGAAGGAAGATACCCGGTCCTTTAGAAGGCTTACGTGGGGACACAGGTCCAACACGCAGAAGCCCTTTAGAGAATTTTAATGTGTTGTGGGACACATATTTCATTTATTATTATTACCATCACAAGTTTTTTAATTGAATAGTGCAATTGCGACCTTTTCTATAAAATGTATATGCTATAGACAGGCACCTACTAGTGTAGGCATCGTATTTATTTCTGCGTATGATTCAGTTAGCATATTTTGGCACATAGACGTCAAACACTGAGCAATCGGTATGGAGTTTACCTATGACATAAGAGTTTGTGTATTTGATCCTGTATACGAATATCGAACAAGGCCTACAGTTAAGTATTAAAATAGATCACGAATCGAAATGCAGTCTTTATTTCATCTATAATTGTGGCGGATACAAATGGCCCTATTGAATAAAATTGCCTCCGACAAATTGGCCTACGTTCCGCCTACAAGTAAGTTGGATCATCATCATTAGTCGTTTACTTGTGTAAAGAAAGAATAAGGCGTTTTACATCCATTAGCATTATTGAACAAACAAGCGAACGTATGTAAACAGGCATGCACAACATTTACAATTGGTGCTAATAATTGTAAACATTTCTTTGACGAATGTAACAGAGTGCTTGCGTCATGGATGTGTTAAAGTATTCAAGTGTCACGGCATATAATTGGTTTTACATACAGACGTAATTTACTTGGAGTGTACGGTTACAAAGGACAAGAGATTACAGTTTGATGAGCAAATCTCGGAGAAGCTACTTACCCTGTCTATTTAAAGAAGGTAAAACTTCTGTAGACAATAATGGAAGAAATAATTGGTTATCGGTTTCCTTGATATAATCCCAGGACTTATTTATTTATGCAATTCTAGTTTTCATATTCATAGACATTGATGCGATAAGGCATAGCAAATTGAGGTGCTTATGGTTAGTTGCCTAGATACACTTATGGTTCGATGCGTCGTCATGCTCCGCTGGTAAGAATGATATGATATGTGGTAAGATTGTTAATGGATGATGTGACTGATATTTCACCTGATTGCCTCCGAAATAAGGAGGTTAAGGAACCTCCAGGTTAAGGAAACTGGCGGTCTAATTCTGACAACTATACAAGCCCAAGTAGATGACGACGCAATATTATATAACGATGTGCTAATTAAGTTTTATGTTGATATCATTGTGTTGGCTTTTTCGAGTCGGGTTGAGATTTTGTACAAAAATGGTTCTGACATATAAAGGTGCATATTTATAATCATTGTCAGTTTTTAAACGAGTAACTTTATGATAATAAATTTATAACACTACTTTGCATATAGTTTTAATAAACGTTTAAGCTAGATATTATCGAATAAAGCATAAACGTTTCTCTTCACGGTTGGCTCGGTAACAAAAATGATTGATAATCTTAAGAAAGGCTCGTAGAAAATATCTCCAGAGAACACCTGTTGACTCCCATCTTTATAAAAATACAGCGTGTTGTCATTTTTTATATTTATACTCGCATGTGAGCACATAATCCTATAGAAACCAGCCTTGATTTGTATTATAATTCCCTACTGATATGAAAATATTATATACTTAAGAAATATTTGTACAAGGGTAAGTATCTTCGGAGTTATTTATTCTTAATACATAATTGATCTCAGAGCTTACAGACGTCTTCAATTCCAATATTATTGAAAATGTTGGAACAATTGTTTTTATTACTAATACTTAGCAACGCGCTAATACTATGCGGAATGTATTGTATTATTATCTTTTTAATTATTTTTCTTATCAATAATGAATACTAGAATATTAGTTATAAGAAATTTTAGTAACAAATCATAGACACACTAGAATGATGACACCCAAAACTTAAGTTTTGCATTAGTTAAAGTATGTTTTAGATTATATGGATGTACAATAATATAACAGTATTTTATCTTTACGTAGGTTATATCACTCAAACTTCCCAAGGAAAATATAAACATAATACGAGAGTTATTTAAATTATTTCCCAAAAGACCAATCAATCGCTGTCAGTACTTCAGAACCAATAATTAAGTTTATATCTAATTGGATTAAAAAACTTGAAAGAAGATAATCGTGGCTAAGATAGCAACTGGAAAAATGTTTTTAAAATAAGAGAAAATCTCATAAATGATTCGCCCGTTATTGGATTTACGTCCTCGTTGGCTTAGGCCGTCTAGACACCATTTTTAAGATCTGTACTATGAATTTTTCAAAGGCTGTGTTAAGATATGCGTTATCAGCCAAATGTGAACAAAATATACAGAAATATAGAGGAATACGAGAAGTTAGATTCGACGATTATCGCGTATTAAGAATTCACAAACCACACTTTTTGACTATAGTCTATAGTTTCGTATATATTACAATCGTATAAAATTGACTGGGACCAGCATCTCAAAGAAAATAATGTGATATAAAAAAATATTTTTCTATGACCCAAGTCTCCTCAATTTTTCTTACTCGACCTAAACCTTACTACACGAAGTGTGCACATATTCAACAGATTGATTCAGTAGGTCACTAAGTCTAGATATTTGTAAGTGCTCGCCATACAAACCTCCATATTATGGAGTCAAGAAAAAATTAATCCGTACTTTGAAGCAATTATTTTTAAATTATATTCACATGAAAAATGTAATTCTTTAATTTAGTGATTAATAAAAATTTCCAATTTCACATTTTTAAATACTTACAATATTTCTATAAATATTATGATATAATATTTCAAAAGCTCATAAAACAAAGATGTTGAGACTTAATCCGCAACAGATTACAGTATCATAATAATCATTGGAACAAAATGTTAATAAAAGGTAACATTTTTATTTTTGCAAAACAGACTAAGAAAAAGTATTTATAATTCAACTCACGGTGAGAAATCTATTTTGATTCGATTTCCTGGCGCGACCAGATAACAACGTTAACGTAATAAAATATCGGATTTAAATCTTAAAAGCATTCAATGAAATTTTCTGGGATTAAAATAGTTTAATATTAATACGCTGAATAAATATATGAGTTTATGGAGTTAAGCAACGGGTGATATCGCTTTAAACGGACTTCAAAAAAGGAGGTTCGTCTTTGCTTAAGGTCTTTTAAGGCCAATAAATCTATATTTTAATCGGTAATTAATCTCACCCAATCTCAATTGCTTGCTAATTGGTTATTATTGATAAAATTCTGACTTTCCAGACGTTTCTCCAAATGCCTATAAATAAAGGGAGCTAAACAATCTCATCTCAAGAATGTTTTGAATAGTGGAACTAATCTTATGGTTATATATATTATGTCTATCAAAGGTCTGGTGCCAACTTAGTAGGAGCGTACCTGCACTCCAGTGCAAGTGTTAACAAACAGTCTACGTAGGGGGTTACTGTGATGTCTTAGAGTAATATTATTTCCAGTGTGAAAAAGTGATGGCGCCTGATCGATGTCATGTTTCTATATTATTATTATATTATTATGTTATTTTTATATTTTGTTATTTGTTGTTCTATCCAGGCGTTAATGTGAAAGAAGTTTTACGAGTGGACAACCATGTAGCTGAGGGATTATGCACGTTTACTAGGGCAGCGTAGTCCTAAATGCACTAATCTGATTCACTTAATGATAAAAAGCTCATTTTTCGTTTCATACAAAGATTTAGTTCTTAAGAAACGCTATGAAATTGGCGTTCGGCATTTTTTATTAATTTGATGGTTAATTCGTCGTTGGATATATCAATAGCAATTATATTGATTCACTTAGATCTAAAAACATACTCCCGAATATATGTTGTTGTTGTTGTTGTTGTGTCACCGGCGGCCTGCATCCAACGGCTCCCTGCCACTCGGACGAGGTTGTCTGTCCATCCCGAATATATGCTTAATGCTTATATTGTATTGTAGAGTAGGTAAATCATACTCTTTTTATTCTTACAAAATAAAAAAAAATATAGGTATGTTCTGACTTAAATTATTCAATCATATTTATCTCTGTTCAATACGAAAATATCATATTTTTGTTGTACAATCAAAGGCTTATACATCCCAAGTTAGCATGATGAATAATAGCTACGAAGTATATACGGCTTACTGTTTGGTTTCCATTTACTCGATTCAGACGGCTTCTAAACAAACCAAAACAGTAGGTACGTACTATGCAAACGCGATACGAATGCAAAGTTATATTTTGTGCGGATGCTTTTAATGAAATATATAAGTTTACAATTTGTTCACTGCCGCTTGCCATTTATTCGCGATTTTATGAAGATTCTTCCTCGATCATATTTCAGAACAGTTTACGGTTGTTACAATTCTAAGAGGTCTAAATTGAAAACCATTTTACATATAATGAATAGGTAAGTAAATAATGGTAACTTTCGTGTTATTTTTGATGAGAAATGTAGCTGGTTGTGTAATAAACATATTCAAACGAGACAATTTTTTGTGAAAGTAGAGACTAGTTAATTTTACTATTTTGCGTTGAGTTCAGACTTTGAGATGTCGATATTTTAGAAGATTATCAAATTGGCAACGGATGATTATTAATTTTAACTGTTAATTTAATGCAGCGGATTTATACTCGTCGTTAAAGCAAATTCATCACATAATTAATTGTGTCTCGTGAAAATAAGAAAGAATTAATATTTGATTCAAAAATATGTATTTTAATATTATATGTTTTCAAATGAAATGTATTTATATGGAAATGTTTTATGTTTTCATATGAAACAAAAACATACATTTTTTTTTCAAGTGGGGAAATCTTGCCTAAGATACCCACGGCTCCCGGGGAAGGAGCCGTGGGTTATGTCGGATTCCTACCGACTAAAACCCGACCGGCCACCGTGCACCAAACGCGTTGCTTTAGACGGGATGCAGGATGCGGGATGCAACACTATTGCAATCTTCCGCATTCCCGCCCAGCAGTTGCCCGTTTCCAGGCCCTCCACCAAATCAGATCCATTGTCTGCGCGTTGGTGGCGTAAGCCTTCGTTCCAGCAGCCGCCAGCGAGGGGGGCTCTAGTGGTGGGCCTGGAAACGGGCATCTGCTGGGCGGGACACGCGGTAGAGTCGTAACCGTTCCCGCAGTTCCGTCCAAAGCAGCGCGATGGAACAGAGTGGGGTTTTAGTCGGTAAAA
Organism: Colias nastes; assembly: GCA_907164665.1. Taxonomy (NCBI): domain Eukaryota; kingdom Metazoa; phylum Arthropoda; class Insecta; order Lepidoptera; family Pieridae; genus Colias; species Colias nastes. The sequence continues at coordinate 91,076 of CAJQZM010038716.1, forward strand.
ATCCGACATAACCACGGCTCCATCCCCGGGAGCCGGGGGTATCTAAGAAGATTTCCCCACTATAAAAAAAGGCCCTCCACCAAATTGCCCACCCCGAGGCGACGCAAGCTGGCACATGAGCTCACGCCACCCACTCGCCGACTTCGTCAGAAATATGGTTTACATTTGTGCAACATAATAGCTTTTGTGCTGTTCCGGTTACAAATCTAAATTCAGTTTTCTGAAATATATTTTGAATATGACTGAATAAGGGAAGGTACATATTATGGGCCACCTCGTATTATGTTATCTTCACCATTTATAAAGACTTGGAACTACTTTTACCTACTTTTCTTTTATAAATGTATTATTTTCACATTGAAAAAATTATTGATAAAAATATGGGGTTTTATTTGCAGTTGAAAGCATTACAATAATTATTTATAGAGTCAATGAAAACATGTTATAACTCTAATATATTTATCAAGACACCCTTACTTTTATAAAAGCAAAGTTACAACTACGGTGATTAATAAACGTCGTCATAGTAAATTAAAATGAAATCCAACACGGAATACATTAGATTTTTCGTTCGGAAAGTAAACTATCGTTTAACTGTTTTCTTATAGATTGTCATGCGAAAGGAACACATTCTTTTCCGAATTCCTTTCAAGATAAGTTCAGATCATCTCTGCACGATTTCACACTGATTACACCCTACAAAATGAATTCCTCTGAAGAAAGGGAAACACAAGTCATTTGTACGCCCCTTGACTTTTACACCTCGAGTTTTTATGTAAGGATTAAAAAGTAACTTTTATTTCTTCGTGTATAAAATTGTAATGACATGAATTCTTTATTGCTAGCTACTGCTTATTGGGTTTATCTAGAACTGTTAAGAATTTATTGATAACATTAATTGTATTTTGTAATTTGTAAATAATTATTATCGGGCCATCGTTAAAATAAATTTTATTAAGAAAGCAAAGACCTAAACCCACAGGCGTAATAACAGCGATGAAGGTACGTTTAGCCACAGATAAATTGTCAACCCTCAAGAAGAATTGCTTCGTCGTTAGGAATCGTAAGAATCATGAACTGTCTATGAGAACAAGCCAATAACATTAATTTACTCTGACGATTGCGAATAGCGCTTAGAACTCTATGTATTTACACCTATAAAATATATAAATATTTAATGTACATTAAAATGGGCTAACACCAATGTCTGTTATGTGTCCGACCACAAGTAATTAAGGTTAAACGCGACGAAACCTGTTCCATTACCGTCTCTCATTACTAAGTTTCCAAATTTAGTATAACTCCGTAATTTGACGAATTACTAGCTTGTTTACGCCGCAGTACAAATACAAAAAGGTGACCTAATAGCCAATATCTGTAAATAAACGCCTTAATTCTTATTGGTTTTTATTATAGTAAATTAGTTGTATCTTATGAAATAAATATTATTAGCGTTAAACGAGTGGAAAGATATTTTTATTTTTATATGGATAAACTCAATGAGTGCTTAACAGATTCTGGGAATTCTAATAATAGTAGAAAGTTCCCTTAGTTTTAAGTAGATCCTATACGGTAGAGCGTAGTAGCGAGGGATTACCTGGAATGTTGAGATTTATTCGATAATTCAGGTTTTGTGTAATACCTATAATGAATTTTATTAATTTCTGTGAAATTCTTGGATTGCACATCAACTAGACCATTAAGTATATCAAAATTTCTAATTTAAATTCAATAATACAACAACAAAATATAGTACCTTATATAGTACTGCTAGAAAAAATCTTATAATAAGAAAGTACAAAGTGAAACAAAAATATATATTCTGAACAAGAAACATCGTAGAAAATGTCGTCCAACATTTCAACGTCACTCTGGATCTATCGGTCAAAGCACTATGTTCCGTGTGCCACAATTCATATAAAAATACACTTGTATGAAGTGTACTTCAATTGAAATAAATTGAATAAGAGATGCATGCAACACGTGCGCCCCTCAGTCATAGCGAGGGTAGGTACAAATAATGGAGAACAGAGCCAACGGACATCACACGACTAGGGTGTAGCAATTTTTCACATACTTGCACACGGAAATCTCGACCCTAACGCCTAATCAGGACTGACGTTAATCCTTAAACATATTTGCATTTGGATTTTAAAGCTCATACACTGTATCATGAACGTAAACATCATTGATTTAGGTGGCTGTATAACACTTGATGTAATCTTTATTCGCAGCGGTAATGTAGTCATATTGTTTAAAGTTGATCAAAATTTATGATAAAAACTAAATTATTTTTATTGCGTGCTAAATTTAATTTCCTTAATGGCAAAGTTGATGGATATTAATAACGTAATGGGACAGAAAAAAGTTTTCTGTTGAATGTAATATTTAGATAGAATAATATAATTCTTAGAAAAGAATACGTGATACGTGGTTTTTTTTTTTTTTTTATGTCAGAGCAAGCAAAGGGGCAGGTGGGCCACCTGATGGTAAGTGGTCACCACCGCCCATAAACACTTGCAACACTAGAAGTGTTGCAGGTGCTTTGCCGGCCTTTTATGGACAAATAAGCTCTTTTCTTGAAGGCCCCAATGTCGTAGTTGTTCGGGAACACCGCAGGTGGCAAATCGTTCCACAGTTTCACCGTACGCGGAAGGAAGTTGCGGGTGAAGCGGACAGTGGTGGAGCGCCAACCATCCAGATGGTGCGGATGGAACTGATTTTTACGGCGTGTGGTCCGGTGGTGGAACTGTGCGGCTGGTAGTAGGTGGAACAATTCCTCAGAGCACTCCCCATAGTAGATTCTGTACAGTATACAGAGAGACGCAACGTCTCTTCGCACTGACAGAGGATCGAGCCTATCGGAAAGCCTACGGTCATCGACAATTCGAGCTGCTCGACGTTGGATGCGGTCAAGAGGAAGGAGTTGGTACTGTGGGGCTCCGGCCCAGAGATGAGAACAGTACTCCATATGCGGTCGCACCTGAGCCTTGTACAGCTGAAGTCGGTGGGCCGGCTTGAAGTACTGTCTCGATCTGCTGAGCACACCAAGCTTTTTCGAGGCTAATTTAGCCTTCGCTTCCAAATGACTGCGGAATTGAACGTCACTCGAGATTTCAACTCCGAGGATTCCGATTTTCGGCGATATACTAAGGGGAGTACTCTTAAACCGAGGTTCTACGACAAATGGGGTCTTTTTAGCGGTGAACGCGCAAACCTGTGTCTTTTGGGGATTGAACTCGACAAGATTAAGTTCGCCCCAATCCGAGACTTCTTGAAGAGAAGACTCGACTTCAGACACAAGTTTGTTTCGGCTCTCATTGAGGCTTTCCTTTGAGGTGTTCGCACGGCCGGGATAAAGAGCATCCCCCTACGGAAACCGTATTGCCGGTCGCTTAACAGCTGGTTCTCCTCCAGGTACTTCATGAGCTGGCAGTTAATAATGGATTCCATTATTTTGGAGAGTAAAGAGGTGATGGCGATCGGTCTGTAGTTAGACGGATTTGAGCGATCGCCTTTTTTAGGGATTGGGTGGACAAGAGCAGTCTTCCACGAGTTCGGAACGATGCCTTTGGCGTAAGAGAGCCGAAAAAGACGCGTTACAACCGGTGCCAACTCAGGAGCACATGTCCTAAGCACAATAGGGGAGACTCCATCCAGCCCTGTCGACTTATGGATGTCAAGGGAAAAGAGAGCGTTTCGAACGGCACGTTGTGTGAAACGTATATCCGCCATTGAATGGTTGCACCGCGGGATGGTCGGCGGTGTCTTTCCCCTGTCATCAAGAGTCGAGTTCCTAGCAAAGAGAGCGCCCAGGAGTTCGGCTTTCTCTTTAGCGGAATGGGCCAGAGAGTCTTCGTCCTTGTGCAAAGGTGGAAAGGATGAACGACAGAAGTTACCTTGGATGGCCTTGGCGAGGGACCAAAACGCCCGTGTTCCCGAAGGAAGTCGCGCTAGTCTATCGCCAAGTGCACCAATATAACTGGATTTAGCCCTAGCGATTTCTCTCTTGTAGGATCTGGAGGCAGAGTTGTACTTCTTCCTGATGAGACCAACGCTTGGATCGCGACACGCCGTTGCTGCAACCCAGGCTTGAAAAAGTTCCTGTTTCTGACGAGACGCCATGTTACAGGAACGTCCAAACCAAGGCTTAGATCTACCACCAACGGGCACAACAGAGTATGGCACAAATAGTTCCATACCCTGCAGTACCACGTCAGTGATAGACTCAGCACAAGCGTTGGGATCCTCCGAGGAGAAGCAAACAGGCCCCCATGGGTAGGAAGCGAAAAAACCACGCATTCCGTCCCAGTCTGCCGACTTGTA